>QGMJ01000682.1:0-18021 GCA_007821545.1 Lachnellula subtilissima
CTATTACGCCAAGAATTCTATAGCAGGGGGGTAAAGAACAGTGGTAAACGCACCAAAGCAAGGCTCCCTTGCCCTGGTCTTCTTGGCGTAATAGTTTCGCCTGGGACGAAGTACCTTGTGAAGATCCATTTCAGCTATACCTCTTACTATACTGGAAACCCTCATCTAATGTCGGACGCTCTTACCTTACTCATTCGTACCTGCCTCGTCCCACTTGTATATTAGAGCCTAAACTACATACAGGACTTTGAAGCTAGAACCTCTTCACCTCCATGACGAGCCTAGGACTACATTCGTTTTCTTAAATTCTTCTCCCATCCTCTGTCATTCACGTCTGATGTCTGAACTCCCATTTCCAGTCCATTTTCCTGTCCCACGCCCCCCCAACCCAGATACGATGGCTGCCGAAATCAGAAATATTCCTTTCCACAAGTACGACGCTTATAGAGCCTCGCCTACCCCGCAATCTTTCGATGAGCCACCGAGACCAGGCAGTTCGCATGTCCGAACTATCAAGGCACAAAAGGAGTCCAGAGAGCCTCTGGAATTTCCAGAACGAGTGAGGTATGTTGCAAGTTCGTAGATCATGATTTTGAGAATCACAACGTACAACGATACTTTAGCACAAGTAGGAGGAGTCGGTGGGGCTAAGACAGAGGTACATAAGTTTATGTACTTGACTTGCTAGGCGCTCGGCATCAGCAAGGGTCACCGATATCAGATGATTCCGAAAGCGTATATCTACTTCTCTAGAGACGAGATGTTACGAAATTATGCATTTCGTGAACCATTCCGTGGCCTGCTTACTGATTCCTTTTAAGCAGCAAAGAATATCGTACGCGCAGAGAGATCGACTCCCCAAGAGATTCATCCGAAAACCCCGCTCTTTCCACCTTTGGTTCCGAACCCTTCTCTCAAGCCGACTCCGCATCAACCTATCAGACCTCCATTGGGACCCCTCTCCTGCCACTTCAGCAGAAAGGCCAAGATGAACGTGATCACCTGGAGCCCTTGGGCGAAGAAGACATAGATCCAGGGTCATTCGACCTGGTAGCTCCTCCCGATGTTGGGCCTATTCAATACTCGCTTGAAACGCGATCCGAACAGCTCTTTTCAACCGAACATCTACAAATAATATTCAATGACCCATCCCTCTTACTACGATTCTCGGCTTTTTTTAAGCACTAGTAGAGCTTCTTCGGTTCCAATCCTCGTATATTATCTTGATGCAATCAAAGCTCTGAAAGCTATTAGCTATTCAAATGCAATCGCAGAGGCATTAGAACCTATCGATGGGTTTGACTTCACGTCCAGCACTGCGAAGTCGACCTTGAATGAAGACTTGGAGCAAAAGGCCAAGCAGGCCTTTGATGCAATGGTCCGCGAGGACCTGCCGGCGTATGTTGCACACTTGTATATTCAAACCGTCAGCGTGTCAATACAAAAGAGGATCACAGGCACACTACCTTCGCATCTAAGAGAAGCATCGGAGGGACTTGCGGAAGTTTTCTGCTTGACTGATCCTTCGAGGCCTGACAATCCTATCGTCTTTGCTTCTGAAGGTATTTCATGAGCCAAAAATTATATCGCAGCTGCTTACATATTGCCAGAATTTCATCGCACCACGCAATATGGCATGTCTTACGTAATTGGCCGCAACTGCCGGTTCCTTCAAGGGCCAAAGACCAGTAAGCATAGCGTCAGAAGGTTGAGGGACACGCTTTTAGCTGGCAAAGAACATTATGAGGTTTTCTTGAACTAGTGAGTACATCTTAGTTGAGGCCAGTTTCAAGAGCTAATTAGTGATATAAGCCGACGTGATGGATCACCATTCATGAACTTGTTGATGATGGCTCCTCTTTGCGACAGTCGGGGAACAATCAGATATTTTATTGGGGCGCAGGTCGACGTATCTGGTCTGGTCAAAGAGTGCTCCGATATGGAGTCACTTCACCGTCTCGTGATCCAATCCGACAGCGACGAAGAAATGAAGAGAAGGGGTGATTTGCCTGTGGAATCCCCTAAGGACGAATTTCAAGAGTTGAGCGGCATGCTGAACTTGCAGGAACTGAACACCGTTCGAAAATATGGCGGGAAAATGCACAAAGAAACCGAGGAAGAACACCTAGATACAAACCCCCTAGGCGCAAATTGGAACAAGCCTAGACTGCTCATCAACGACAGCCCTGATGCGCCCAAGGGTTTTAGTCCGAGGTCTCGTGTCAGCGGCAAGCTCACCGGCATTTACGAGAATTACCTACTTGTCCGACCGTACCCAAGCTTAAGAATCCTGTTCGCGAGTCCTACTCTTCGTGTTCCAGGCATTCTCCAGAGCCCATTCATGGCTAGAATCGGGGGTTCGAACAGAGTTCGAGACGAGCTGACTCAAGCATTTGCTGATGGTCGGGGAGTTACAGCTAAAGTACGGTGGGTTACGAAGCAAGATAACGAAGGTCGGAATAGATGGATCCACTGCACGCCTTTGCAAGGAAGCAATGGCAGCATTGGCGTCTGGATGGTGGTGATTGTGGATGAAGAAACCAGCGAAAAGCGATACAAGATGGCGCCTCCAGTCGATGCGACAACTAGGAGCTCGAGAGCTCCGACGCCCTTTGGCATGCAAGAAGACGCCAGTCTGAGGGACTTTGCCCTCACAAATGGCGGCCGGTCAAGGGAGCCAACCCTTAGAAACCAGTCAAGCATCATCAGTCAGCATACGGTCGATCTAGAAGGAGAAGGTAGTTTATACAGCTTGAGAATCTGATTTGTGGGACGAAGGAAGTTTGTTTGAAAAGAGCGAAAGCATCTCGCATATTTATAATGGTAAGAGGCTGGTTTATGTACTTTACGGTTAAAACTTTGTTGGCAAAGGAGGGTTGGGCTCTGTATAATGTTGTACGATACCAAGGATGATTCTAAGATTAGGTAGGCGATCAATCAAGGAGGACAAGAAAGCTGGGCTTTCGAAGTTTGTAACATGGGTATGTTTTTAGCTATAGTTGAAGCCTAATTATGATTGATATGCCCCAGTCAAGAAAATCAAGAATGTATGTTTGCAAATGATTCAGGAGGTCGTATATATATGGCTTGCCAGTAACTGCCTCCTTATTTGCAGTTGCGTGGGGTATATAGCCAAGTCGGAGGTGTACGTATCTTGCCGAAAGAGGAAACGGGTCAGCTCGCTACTCGTGCTATTACCACTCCTTCTCCCTTCCCAACTGCCTCCATATTTGTATGGAGATGGAAGTGCCTCGCAAGTCAGGATGTCTGTGCTGTGAACAAATGATCATGCCTTCCCGATCTGATTAGCGTAAATCGACTTATTAATTTTTCAAGTCGACTTACGGCAACCCCATGAAATGTGTGTACGATCTGCATCGGGCTGGGCGGTTCCGAAGCTTGTTGAAATTGCAATCCGTACCGACACCGACTCGAATGCGGCGAGTCAAGATGTGACGTGACGTAACGTGACGGGACGCGACGCGACGAGGCGAGGCTCGGATGTCCTGCTTCCCGAACAAAGGGGTCTTGGCACGCGGCGTTGAGGGGGTCTGTGTCTGTACCGAGTTTCAAACCTTTCTCTGGGAGTCGCTTCATTCACGGTCTATTCAAACCATTGGTTCTCTGTTTCAAGGCTGTTTCTAAATCATCCCCTCTCTCGTATGCTGATCAAACATGTGGTGTGGCTTCTCTTCCTGTCTTGCATACAACTCTACGCGAGGTACCGAACGTGCAGTACAAAGACTGGCCAAGGACGCCAGCTCTTTTTCGGATCCGATTGAATCTTTCTCTTTCTCTTTCTCTTCTCTTGTCTTCTGAATATCTTTCACTGTTTTGTTCACGAGCTAGGTTTACAAGTACAGTACCGCTACTATTTTATATCATAGAAGGCATGTTATCGTTACCGCTCTGGGGCACTACTCTTTAGCTCCACAGCAAGCTACTACTTTTAGAGTGTAGAAGCTCATGTGGACGCGACGTGATGGATATAAATGATACCACTCGGTCTGTCGCTACAGCTATAGCTATAGATTTACAATATCACAACACCAGCATGCTTCGGCCAACAATCCTTGCCATTCTGTTCTCTCTGAGTGTTGCTGTGGTCTACAGGAGAGGGCAACGGAAGAGCACGTTAGAGAACAGGGAACCACCGGTCCTGACCTCAAAGATTCCCCTCTTTGGCCATTTGATAGGAATGCTGAGATGGCAAGTTGGATACATGCAGATGCTGAGGTATGTATATTGAAATCGTGGCCTTCAATAACAGGGCCTCGATGTCAGGCTCGCTTCCGTCACATACTGATGTTCATGATCCTCCAGTTCCAAACGCCCTTCATGGCCAGCCTTTACTCTTAGAATTCTCTCTTCGCGCATCTACGTTATTTGCGACCCAGCATTAATTCAAGCGGCCTACCGGAACACCAAAGCATTTGATTTTGGGACTTTCGTTGTCGAATCTTCAGAACGCCTGTTTGGGATTAGCGAGGCTGGAATGAAGATTATGCGCGGAGAGACGGCTCCAGGATATGACCCCAATGGACCTCCTTTGAATGGAAATAGTGGGGATTCGTTTTTGAATGACCATCATAACCTCATGATCGAAATTCTGTCTCCCGGCCCAGCGCTTCGTGAGTTGAAATCAGAGGTTTTGGACAGAGTGGCAGGATCTCTCGATGATTTGGGCCGAAGTGGAAAAGTAGAGCTGTATAAGTGGACAAGAGAAATCCTTACCATTGCATCGGCGGAAGCTATATATGGCCCAGAGAACCCCTTTACGAGTGACTCGAAGCTTGTCGACGCACTTTGGTATGTCCCAGCACTCGTCTTGGCCTACTCTTCAGGTCAATACATCGCATCTATATCTTGCTAATTCAGAGACAGGGATTTCGAGTCTGACGCAACACTCCTCATGCTTCAATTGTTTCCTACCTTCATCTGCCCGAAAGCATATCATGGCCGGAGTGCTTTGAGGGCTGCTTTTGCCAAATATTATTCCAACCACCATGATCAATCAGCCAGTAGACTTATACATTCCCATCTTGCGACATGTAAGAAATGGGGCTTCAGCGATAGTGATATCGCCAACTTTGAAATCTCAACCTTGTTTTTAGCTACCACCAACACAGTTCCTGTATCTTTCTGGCAGCTTTCTTACATTCTGTCCGACGCCTCTCTGCTCGAAGAAATCCGCACCGAGCTAGAAGGGATAGTAGAGAGGAGGAAGTCAGCTGAGACAGGGGAAGAGTATGCAGTTATGGATATCACGCTCTTCCAGTCAAAATGTCCACTTCTTCTCTCCACTTTCCACGAAACGCTCCGATTTGTAGGAGCAGCTACGTCTGTCAGAAGCGTCATATCACCCACCACACTCTCCACGCCCTCGCAACCACCCTATCATCTCCAATCCCCAGCCGTCATCCAACTCCCCTCGGGCATAACCCATTCATCGAGCAGCATCTGGGGCCTAGATGTGAATTCCTTCAACCCACGGCGCTTCTTGCCGAGTACGAAATCGGCCCTGGATAAGGAAACCCGGAAAAAGCAAGCGCAGGGCTACTTGCCCTTTGGCGGTGGCAAACACCTTTGCCCCGGCCGCTATTTTGCCATCACGGAGGTCATGTCGTTCGTGGCAGCTATCGTGTTGGGATTTGACGTGCAGGGATTCGAGGTGCCCGAGAGGGCATTCATGAAGCTGGGAACGGCGGTGAGGAAACCGCTAGGGGATGTAGAGGTTGAGATTAGCAGGAGGAAAGGCTGGGAGAATGTGAAGTGGAAATTTGATACTGTTGGGAAGGGGGATGTGGATTTTGCTGCCTTGGTTGGGGATATTGATGTTATTGAATGAGGGAATGGGATTGGGGAATTTGTGCATATGTACATCGTGATATACCATATACCATATACCATTTTATGTCCTCTAGAACCATTTCGAATCTTGTAGGTAAATATATTGAATAAATTA
This sequence comes from Lachnellula subtilissima, assembly GCA_007821545.1. Taxonomy (NCBI): domain Eukaryota; kingdom Fungi; phylum Ascomycota; class Leotiomycetes; order Helotiales; family Lachnaceae; genus Lachnellula; species Lachnellula subtilissima. The sequence continues at coordinate 5,966 of QGMJ01000682.1, forward strand.
AACATCCATTCAACCAATTGACCGCAACCCCTCTTCTCTTGTGGCCCAACCTCGAAGTGAGTAGAACGGCACGGCCCATAATAAATATCCACCTGAACTTACCACCAACATATACCACATTAGAGATTACAAATCACATACATTGTAAAAAATCTGTCCGTAATGGTGTAATGGTTAGCATTTCTGCCTCTCATACGAAGTCTACAAACTTCAGACAAGGTCGCAGGAGATCAGGGTTCAATTCCCTGTTACGGAAATTTTATTTTATCTATTTTTGATACTTTTTATTTTTGGCAGCTTCCAAGTGCTTGTTTGGCGTGTACGGCGGCGTGGGCGTTTATTTACACTCTAAGCTAGATGCAACTTTTAGGCGCGGCGCGGCCGCTGCGCCACGTGCATTGATTGTAGTGTCAGGTTTTAGCGTATCCTCTTTTAAGCATAGCATACCAGGCCAGGCCAGGTATGTTTGTTGCACAATGGTATTTCAAAGTTGTTCGATGAGGATAAAAATAATCGACAGCCTTTTCTCATCGATGAATTTTGTATTTGTGATGACTTGTACGCCGTTTAGTGTGAGGGTAGATTATTACCAAAATATCCACCATGCGACTTCTCCGGTAAAAATGATGACTTACCTGCTCTTGGCATGAAGATACGCATGCGCTGTGGAGAAAATCGCTGTCGATGTGTTTACATACCTTTCCACGGATGCAATGTGAAATAGGTTCCGCCTCCTCTGGTTCTGCAACGTCTTCTTACCATTTTACTTTTGCGTCTAGGCTACCGGTACCTCCTCATAGGAATTGGAACAGTTATAAAACTCACACAAGCAAGTTAGCCACGCTTTGCAATCAATCTTGAGCTGTCCTCTAAGTAGTTGAGTTTCGTCTCCCAGCGCTACCTACTTGACGTCAAAATTACAGCTGAATCATTCCGTAAGCCTGATCCAGCGAAGCTACTCCTAATATGCTCAGATGAGAAAGCAATAGCAAAGAAGCATCCCCAGTGCCAAAATATCGCTCCTCCCGCAGATGTTCGCTCGCTCCTCCCTATGATCCCAGTGCCCGTGAAGCCAGCCAACCGTTAACGCCAATAATGATGCAAATGATTTCCTCATCCAGAGATCACCTAATTACACCCCAATCGCCCAGCTTACCACCACCCCCTGCGTCGCCTTCTTCTCTCTGGCCTGGCTTCCGTCCAAATACGTTCCAGAATCGTAGTGTCTCGTCGCCGGCGCCTGTGACAACGACTCGGCCATCGGGACTCATAGCTAGATATAGCACTCGATAGGTGTGGCCGGTCAAGCTCACGACTTGCGTCATGCTTGGGTATTTCCAGACCACAATCTGGTTTTGTGAGTAGCCATGCGTCGAGACAATCTCATTTGAGTTCTTTGACCAAGCAAGGTTACAAACTTGGGAGCCAGTGTCGATCTCGTTAATTGTGGTGCCTCGGAGTGTGTCGTGGAAGATGATACGTCTATCAGCAGTTCCTCCTCCGGATGCCAACAGCCCTCTTTGATGTGGTGACCATGCAATGGCTTTCACGGCTGCGGTATGCTCGCTGAACTTCCACAGGGGGGTTTCATTAAGCTTGTCCCATACCATGAGCTTATTGTCGTTACCACCGGAAGCTAATTGCCCATCTTCGCAATTCCATCTCAGACCACAAACTTCTTGCTTATGGCCGACTAGCTTTCGAAGCCATTGATCAGGTGCTCGAACATCTCGATGGTAGATTAGTCGATCCCGTGATCCAGAAGTGAGAATATGATCATTCCAAGCGAGGGAGCCTACACGTGCTGTGTGTCCAGTCATAGTTCGGAGCCTTCGTACTCGCTCCGCATCCCAAATTTGAACAAGACCTTTGCCTGTACCAATTGCAATGTGCGACCCTCGCTGGATCCAGGAGACACTCGTTACTGTATCGTCTTGTAATTCGCAGAGCTTGTTTACTCGTCCGGTTTGCGAGTTCCACATGTAGACGCAGCTGCCCAACCCGACCCCAAGTATATTAGTACTTCCCCAGTCCACTAGATTAAGATAAAAGTCATCCGCCAGATCTGGTGCATCGAGCACTTTATAGGGGACTTTGCTGACTGCGCGAGGTTGTTTTCGAGGCGTAAGTAACATCTGTTGGCTGCCGAATCGAACCGGCGATAGGCTATACATCTCTGACCTCGCATTTAAATTAGGGCCATGTCTACTTTGGGGCGTCCTCGACGGTGTAGGATGTCCAGGAATATTGGTGTGGTGCCGGGGTGACATATATGTAAATAGGTTCTTGTGGGGGGTTGAGGGTGTCAAGGAGACAGGAAGTGATGAATTAGACCCATTATTAGGTGGCGTTCGGGATCTTGTAGGGTCATGACTTGTAGTGGAGTGTGAAGAGGGGAGTAACGTGGTGTCTGGTGAAAGGTTTGGGGGTGTAGGTTGTGGAATAGTGGTGTCAAAAATTTCAGAGCGGAGTAGAGTGGAGAATGTCCGATTTGCTTCTTCGGCTATACAATTGATTAGATATGAACTTGGATAATGTGCGCATAACATACTTTTTTGAAAATGAAGCTCTCCGTGAGGGGTTCGTTTCTTCTGCTTCGACGGCGTCGCGGGAGAACCTTCGTCATGGAGTAGACTGAAGCTGGCTTGTAGATCCTGTCCTTCTCGATTTGGAATAAATCTAGTGCTGTCAGTACTTGGATTTCTCTATTGCTATCCTCTTGACAGCAAAGCCCATTTGAGAGGAGCCAAAGCTGACAGTTCGGCACTTGTCCAGACATATTTAGACACCCCCATCAGAACTACATTCAGATCTACGGACTTCCCTTTATACTTCTTGACAAGCGCAAAGAGAATTGTCCTTACCTGTCACCATATACCCGTTGGCGCTTCCGACTTGGACTTCCCCCTGGGGTTGTTTCCCGATGCCTGCCACTCCCCGCATCCTCAAACTCCTTCAGCAGAGCTTTACTCAGAGCATTCGGATCGATCGACTCCGCCGTAGGTGTGCCGGTTGCTCGTTCACCCCGCGGCATATTGTTCTCAAGTGTTCTCTTGTCCGACTTCCTCTTCTCGATCGCTGGGGGTGGGGTTGTGGTGCGGGGTGGAGTCGCAACGGGTGGTGTATTCAAAGCATTTGCGGCTTTCGTAATATGTGCATGGGAGATGACCGAATTGTAGATTTCATCGCTGGCACCCATAGTGACCGACTGCTAGCGCACCGGAGGTGAGCTCTTGCGGTTGCTCTTTCTGTCCACTTAATGCGACACGGGGATTTGACGCCCAATCCACCCTTCCTCGATATGGCCGGATAAAAAAGAATCGTGTCGTAGAAGCTAACGGGTTCGTGCGGCGCAATGGTATTTATTTTTTGAAGAGTTCGTCCTGGAGAGACCTAATTGTTGACTCCTGTTGCCCTGCCACCTCTGTATCCAGCGAATCGTAGATAAGTGTCGAATCGTAGTCCTCACAACTGCATCGCCACTAGTATTACCAGCAACCCTCCGCTTTGGTGCAAAAGTCCTCGGGAGGGACGACGAGCTCGGTGTCGATGTTGGGTGATTGTTGCTAAATCCACGTTCGTCTCGTAATTGCTGGCGATAGTCTAAGCTGGAGTCGCTTTACTAGACGCTAGTGAATCCGGATAAAGCACGGATCAACTCTATTCCAGGGAGAGGAGAGGGAGGGGAGACGGGAGACTCGAGCCGCAAGCGGTCACAGAAGAAGAGGTGAATTATTGAGCGATTGGAGGATATTTAGGAGATGAAGATGAAGACGAAGATGAGGATGAGGATGAGGAGGAAAGTCTAAGGGATGCAGAATGCCCGGCCTCCTCTCCTCTCTCCTCTCCTCTCCTCTCTTCTCCTCCAGTACAGCCTCGTACCCACGGGCTAAGGGCCAAGCTGCTGGCCAGACGCACGTCGCGGTCTGCTCTGCTCTACTCTGCGGTGTTTCTGCCACCTTACATCGCGACTCTACATCTTGGGACGACATAATATGCAAGACCCGCCCAAACATTGCCCAAAATTACTCCAAATGGAAATAAACGTTTCATCCCTTCTGCCCTTTTCGTCGCTTTGTTGTGAAGGAGAAGGCGCCGCCTAACGCGAAAGCTGCTCTTCCGACTGGCTGAGCTCGATTCAGGGGTAACAGATGCCTCAATCATTGGCCCACAGCCTCCAAAGCGCGTAAAGGGGTTGCATGATAGAGAGAACTAGAGCCACCTTTGATGCAAATAACAACAACATTGCATCGCGAAACACATGAGCTCCACAGCGGAATACCATGTCTTAGTATATTATCTACATACTATACGAACCTGTCAAGTGAAGGTTTGCCGCCGCCGTAAATCAGCTCTTTGTTATGAATCCCGCATGCTCTTGTATTGAAGAGCGGTCCCAAAAGTCAAAAAATCTTCACATGCAGGTAGAAACACATATGAGGTACTTCAACAAGTTATATAGTATTCTTGAAGATCTTCATGTCACGGTGCTTGTCGGCATGCACTTATAAAGCATCATCGAGTTGCATTTCACAGTCTTTATTTAATGGCTTTTGAAACCTAGACATTCCAGCCATTAACATTTCCCTAGAGCTCCTCCTGGAGGTTCAAACCCGCAATACTTTCCCAGCTCCTTTAACGGTGAACACTTCGCAGCTGAGATGATCTTACCTGACCCACCGATTTCGCTAACGATAACTACGCAGGTCAGTTCTTTTATAGCATCCTAGAAATAGAAGACCAGGTCTTTATATCCTGGGTCACCATTATGCAGTATGCTCAATAAATATGAGTATAAGTGATATATATAGGCTAAACAAATATTTAAGATTATTGTAAAGATCGGTATGCATCCTAGTATGACAAGATTCAAAAGAAACATAAGTTGGAGGCCACCAGCGCATACACACATATAGTAACATGACGAAAAACACAAAGCCGGAAACATTCACAAAACAAAACGATACTAGCAAGACCTTATACAAATAGCACGAAGACTAATATTTCATTGAAGAAGAAAGATACGACATTAATTGGGTAAAAGTGCGCCTGCGCCTTGTGGTATATTCCGCCCGCTGCCCCTGAGAACCTAGCATCAAGCACTCTTCCAAAGCCTCTTAAGAGGCAAGAAACCTCCGACGGTGGTCTTGCAACCAATATGATCAGCTAGTCGAGAACACACCGTGCTAATTTAAGCTGGTAAATCACCAATTTTTCTCTCACGCGCAACATCTTTTGCTCCCCCATCAAGCCCAGTCGTGCCACCAATTTGATCATTTAGCAGAGGAATTTTATCTACACTCCTACTCCTTGCGTGACTCGATAGGTCCTCTGAGTCAGCCCTTTCATGAACAGCTTCTGGTTCTTGCCCGGCATCAAGCTTGGGTGTCATGTATGGGCTTGTCGTCATATCAGGGCTATTCTGCCACTTTTGCACCTCGCGCTTCATAGCCTCCATCTCTTTCTGGAATCGATTGCCAAAGACATCGATGTAAAAAGTCGCGCCATTATACACGGACCAGCAGAACACTGCCATGAGAAAAGTAGCAGAGGCGTAGCGGTACCAGAACCAAAGTGGACAAGGCAGCATTGTAAGTACAGCGTACGAGTATTGAATGAACATAAATGCTGGCTCTTGAAGGCTGTCTGGGAGAGAAAGCACGGCCTTTCCAATCCAGGCTTTAGAATAGGATTTTCGGAGCCAGGTGAAAGAGGTGGGGCGTCCAGCGGCGATTTTCTCGCGGCGCCGAACGGTTATCAAGAAGTGGTAAGCCAGCTGCCATATCGCGTAGGGTATTGTTGACCAAAGAGTCATGTCTAGAAGCGAGTAGTGGGTCTTTGATCCTGGTGGTGAAGTTATGATTGCGTAGACTGCTGGGAAGCGTTCCTGTTGAGCTGCTGGTGGCAGGAGATGGACAAGGCAATGTAGAGTTACGCATGGCATAATGTGAATAAACAGACTTGTGACTTTGTCGAAGCTGTGGAAGACCAAGGAATTCCTCCACATTGCTATAGCCACAGCATTGTTCCCGAACGCCAAGCAGAAGGTGCTGATGAATAGGCGTTTCGACTGAGGGAATATCCAAATCGATAGGAGACAGAGCAAGTTGACGAAGTAGCAGAGATCAGCCAGGAAGTAGTGGTACCCCCGTTTGTGATATGTGAAGTATCGAATTGGCATGAAATATAGCAGCTGCACCGTATACCAGATGTGGAAGTACTGGGGGTATCCTCCAATCAAGTATCCGCTGATTAGAACATTTAAGACTCCGCAAATAAAAGAGACCTTTTCTCTAGCAGTGACCACTTTAGTATCGTTCCAGCGTCTTCCAAGTCTGTCAACACTAACGCGCATCCTCTTTCTGTATTTGTCCAGCTGCTCGTCTGCAGGGGGCACTCGTTTTCGCCATTCTTCGACTACGCGCTCCTTCGCATGTGAGCCCCTTGTTCTCAGAACCTCCCTCTGCCTTTTGACCTTATTGGTTTGTGCTGATATATTTCTCTGTAGCTTTTCGAGTTGTTGGGGAAGGGCGAAATTTTCCAAAAGGTCGAAGACTGTCAGTCTTTCCAAGGGAGGGAATGCCTCCCAGTCCTCTTGATATGAACTACTTCCTGAGAAGGACCCATGGCGCGATAATTGCGGGGTGAGAATCGGACTGTTTTCTGGGGGTGAAGATCCTGCTAGAGACGCTGCAGCTGGTGCTCGAGATATCTCTGGAGAGAGACTGAGAGGGTTAAGCGCGGGCTCTGATTTTGAAGCTGGTATAGGTATAGGATCGGACATCTTGAATAATGTGCGTTTATGAGCTGTCGAGGAAGTTATACCAAAGAATACTCGACGTAGCAGTCTGCCTCCTCCAAGAACGAAACTGTCAGCCATGATCGCAGATATCAAACAAGATAAGAACGCATAGAAACTAAGCTGTAGATGGACTATATATCAAATGCCGGCTCGGGACAACTCACCAGTCTAGCAGTGGTGACTTAATATGTAGTTCTATTGAAGTGCAGCAAAACATCACCACCTCACATGCATGGGTGTGATAGCTCCTGATAAGAGGAGGGTGCTGTTGAGAGATGATGATGTGGACGAAGTTGGTTGAAGACAGTAGACTCGTGGTTGGAATAATTGGTTGACGAGCGTTGAAATAGTAAGCCGACTTGATGCTAAATAATAAAGCTTGCTGAACTCAAGAGCGGATGCCGAATACTGCCAGAGTCAGGGTAAGGCCAGGTCAGGTCGGGTTCTATTATTGTTGGAAGCAAGCAAAAGTTCTTCACACATGGATAATACTCGTACCTAGATAAACATTGGATCTGGAAGTCCGGACTTTCTTAAGGCTGCTGCGTCATTTCCAGGGGTCTGAACAGATTGTCCGTAATCACGTGTCGTATCTGCAAATGGCTGGTGCTTGTTACGGTGGCCGCTGAATGCCGATAGTGCAGTATCTTTTCAGATTCAAAGAAGTTGACGCGACTGGAAATATCGCGACTTCAACTTTAATGCAACCTTTGACAACAACGCCTCCTCTGCATCTCGCGCTGATCTATCTGATTTTCTGTTTCAATGCGCGTTAGTGCTCCGTATTGCAACTTTGATTAGGGGCAAATCTATACCGGTATCTACTGTGATCCATTCGGCGGCGCGCGCGCCCCTCCTGGTTCAGACGCGCACAACTCAAGATGGGAAAGTTAATACGTCTTGAACTCTGCAGTAAGATGATCGCGTACATGTCATGAGATGTAGTGCTCACTGCCATCCAGATTTCAAGTCCTACAAAGGATCTCACACCCTCCTTTTTGGTGATTCCTATTTTACGTCTATTATTGGCCCAAATGGCTCTGGAAAGTCCAATTCGTTAGTTGCTCTATTCACTATTCCCAGAGAATGCATGCTAAATCTGCAGATAGTATGGACGCGATCTCCTTCGTTCTCGGCATAAGATCATCCCAACTTCGTTCGACTGGTCTTAAAGACCTTGTGTATCGTGGGAGGGTGTTGAAGACCTCAAAGATCAACGATGACGGTTCTGCGGCTGCCCCTGTTACAAATGGACATTCGAATGGCAACGCCGACGGCTCAGACGAAGAAACACAATCGCAGCGACCAGCGCGCAATGATCCTAAGAGCGCCTGGGTCATGGCCGTGTATGAGGATGATGCCGGCGACGAGCAGAAGTGGAAGCGGACTATTACGCCTCAAGGTTCAAGCGAGTACCGCATCAACGACCGCATGGTGACTCAGGCGGAATACAATGAAGCTTTGGAGGAAGAGAACATTCTTATTAAAGCCCGGAATTTCCTGGTATTCCAGGGTGATGTTGAACAGATTGCTTCACAGTCTCCCAAGGATCTTACTAAACTCATCGAATTGGTTTCGGGCAGCTTAGAGTACAAGGCCGAATATGAGCGCCTGCAAGAAGAGGCAGAGCAAGCTGCCGAGAACCAGAATTACAACTTGCACCGTCGCCGAGGTATCAACTCAGAGATAAAGCAATATCAGGAACAGAAGAAGGAGGCCGAGGCATTTCAGAACAAGCAAGAAGAGCGAGATGATGCCATCGTTCAACACATTCTCTGGAAACTATACCACTTTCAACGCGTGATGGAAGAGTCGAGTGCCAGTATTGAGGAGCACCACTCAAACCTGAAAGAATTCCGTCGGAATTTCGACCAATACCAAAAGGAATTAGAGCACGCCCGTCTCGCAGCATCTGAGGTCAACAAGAAGGTAACCAAGGTGGAGAAAAGTATCAAGAATAAGGAAAAGGAAATCGAACAGAAGGAGAGCAGCCTAGTCCCGATTGACGAGAAAATCGGAATTACTACCAGCACCATTGAGAGGATACAAAAAAGGCTGGGAGCCTTGTCTAAGGAACGTGGTGAAAACGAGATGAAAATTAAGGACTACAAGAAACAATTAGTGACCGTCGAGAAAGCACAAAGGCAATTCGAACTCCAATGGCAAGAGACGTTGAAGAAACAAGGCAAACAGCTGGACGACGCGGATCTCAAAGAGTACAATATTCTCAGAACTCAAGTCGTCACGAAGACAGCCAGCAACCAGTCCAAATTGGACAACCTGGTTCGTCAGATGAAGACAGATGAAGTGACTGTCAACAGTTTGAAGGGGAAGGTGGAAGCATTTCAAGCCGCTGTTGAGAAGCTGGAAGGGGAAGTTAAGTTCCTCCAAGAGCGGAAAGAGTCTACAAAAGCTTCTGTGACCGAGATTTCGAAGGAGATCGATGCCAAGAAAAAGGAGTACAATCAAATACAGTCCGAACGCGTTCGCACCAACCAGCTTCGCACGAGCTCGACGAAAAATTGCAAGAAATTTTAAAGTCACTCACCGATGCTAATGCTAGCAGAAGGCAGAACGACAAGGAAGCACGAACCAGGGAAATGATTGTGTCTCTAAAGCGCATCTTCCCAGGTGTTCGAGGACGTGTTGGAGAACTCTGCAAGCCGAAGCTGCATAAATTTGACGAAGCTGTTATCACTGCCCTTGGTCGAGACTTTGATTCTGTTATCGTGGATACCGAGAAAACTGGTACCGAATGTGTCCAGTATCTTAAGGATCAGCGCTTCTCTCCAATGACTTTCATTCCTCTAGACAACATCAAGGTCACTGCAGTTGATGCTAATTTGAAAGCTCTGGCCAAAGCTCGCCTGACTATTGACACTATCGAATTTGATTCGTCGCTTGAGCGCGCAATGGCATATGCTTGTGGAAGCTCGATTGTTTGTGATGATCTTGCAACTGCAAAGCAAATTTGCTACAAGAGAGGGATCCAAGTCAAAGCAGTTACCATGGAGGGCTTCGTGATTCACAAGGCTGGTTTGATGACTGGGGTCGGGGGCCCGAGAATGGCAATAAGCGCAAATTCGAAGACCAAGATGTCGAAATTCTGCGAAGACAACAGCAAAAAATTCAGGATCAGATGGAGGCGCTTCCTAGAGTTAATCGCAGGGGCGCAGCTGAAGAGACATTGCAGAACGACTTGACTGGATTGGAGCAACGTCTCGCCTACCAAAAGAGCGAACTTGCAGGTTTCGAGAAGAATCTTGCGAGCAAGAAGAAAGAGCTGTCTCATGAGGTGTCTCAATTGAAGGAGATGAAGCCCAAGTTTGAAGAGAAGCAATCTGCACTTGAGAGCATTCGGGAAACTGTACAGGAGTTCCGGGACGCTGTTGCTAAGGTTGAGGATGGTATATTCGCAAGTTTCTGCAAGAGGTTAGGATACTCGGATATTCGGAGCTATGAAGCACAGCAAGGCAGTTTGGAACAAGAAGCTGCAGAAAAAAAGAACGCTTTCGCGGTTCAGAAGAAGAAATTGGAGCAGAATGTGAATTGGGAGACTAATCAATTCAAAGAATTGGATATTCGAGTCAAGAAGTTGGAAGGACAAATTGAGAACCTTAAGAAGGATATCGAAACGTACACTGAGGAAAAGGAAAAGCAAGAGGCAGCAATCGAAGTCGACAAATCGCAAGTGACGAGTTTAGAAGACGAACTGGCAAAACAGAAGGAAAAGCTTGCGGCAAGGAATGAAAAGGTCAATCAAGCCCGAGCCGAGGTCACAAAACGAAGCAAGGAGATTGAGCAACGCACCAAAGCAATCACTGCCTTGGAGACCGAGATGCAACGAAATAGCGCTGGCAGATATACTATGCTACGACGTTGTAAGCTTGAGCAGATTACTATCCCATTAACCGAGCAGTCACGAAAGCTTGATAGTCTTCCAGTTAACGAAAACCTTCTTCAGGCTGACCCAGATGCAATGGATGTTGACGAGGACGAAGACGAAGATGAAGAGGCAATCCAGGAGGCAATGAAGGACTATGGAATCGAGGTTGACTTTGAAGGCCTCGATGCCGATCTCAAGACGGTATGAAATCACAATTTGGCCTTTTGACCCAAGTCGCTAATTTTGTCTAGCCTGATGAAGAAGATGTTGAAGAACAGCTGCTTCAGAAGATCACCGACCTGAATTCCGAACTCGAGAAACTCAACCCCAACATGCGCGCTGTCGATCGTCTGGATGGCGTTGAAGCACGCCTGAAATCCACAGAAAAAGACTTTGAAGATGCTCGACGTCAGGCCAAGGAGTCCCGTGATGCCTTTAACGAAGTCAAGGAGAAGCGTTTCGAGCTGTTCAACAAAGCCTTCTCACACATTTCGGAACAAATATCTCACGTTTACAAGGACCTCACTCGCTCCGCTGCATTTCCTCTTGGTGGCCAAGCCTACCTTGATACTGAGGATGGCGATGCTCCGTATCTTTCTGGCATCAAGTATCATGCAATGCCTCCATTGAAGCGTTTCCGTGACATGGAACATTTGTCTGGTGGGGAGAAGACTATGGCTGCTCTTGCTCTACTATTCGCAGTCCATTCGTATCAACCAAGTCCCTTCTTTGTATTGGACGAGGTCGATGCAGCACTCGACAATGCAAACGTGGAGAAGATCATGAGCTATATCCGGGAGCATGCTGGGCCTGGAATGCAGTTCATTGTCATCAGCTTGAAGACAGGTCTGTTCCAGGGCAGTGAGAGCTTGGTGGGTGTGTTCAGAGATCAGGAGGCAAACAGCTCTAAGACGTTGACGCTAGATGTAAGTTTATCCCTTATGCTGTTCGACGTGATGCTAACTTTGGTCTTAGTTACGTAAATACGCATGAGCTAGTTTCCCGGACAATGATTTATGGAAGTTATGGCTATATATTTATTGCTATGGGAGAATGGTTGCATGCACTTCATGATATGGATAATGAGGTGAACGCATTGTGTACATGAATTTCGCAAGATAATTACGAAAGGTTCGGAGCAATACCAGTTGATTTTCTGATGATAAATAAGCTCTCTTCCGGTATATTTTATGTCCAGTGAGCCCCAGGCCTAATGTACAGATTTACAACGATTCTCGGCTGAGAACCTGCTCGACACTCTTACACCTGATTTTGAATTTATCTCCGCAAACCTTCTATTACATGCCCTCGAGATGTCTACTGGAGTGGATCTCTCAAGGCATACATACCCCGGCCTCAATCCCATCT
>QGMJ01000683.1:0-17998 GCA_007821545.1 Lachnellula subtilissima
GGGAATGTGGGAATTTGAGGGAAAGGTCATAGAACAAGAAACAGAGAGTGCGCAGGCTAACGAGAGTAGTTCCCAGTCGATGGTGTATTCATACTATGTAAATTTTCAAGACTATATTATACTACAACACCACTGTTTGGTACCGAGTTGCTGGTTATGATAGTAGAAGCAGGGGCCACCCCGAGCTAAGGGTCCTAGAATGCACCAGGTGTCTACTCCATCCAATGGCAGCATCAATAACAGGCCTGTAGTGTGTAATGGGTTGGAAAGGTCACCACAGAAGTGACAGCTTGGGACCGCGAACGAAGGCTTTTCATTCTCAACACTACTTTAACGTTGGCAGTAGGGTTCCAGAGATTACCGAAGAAAGAATTCGTTCCAGGAGTCCGCTAATCCGTTAACCCTACTCCGAGTCAGAGTCCATCCCATCCAGCGACATGTTTAGGTGCGCACTTTCTTCGTCCGATGATTCGTCCTCCATCCGAGTGTCTTCCATCCCTATTGGTTGACGAGGATGGTTCAGGTTCGGTTCCAACATTGTCTCGTCCATGGTTGCTGAATTGTGGGCGGCGACAGGTTTAAATGACGGAAGGTCGAAGTTTATTGGTCCAAGAGCAGCATCGTGGGAGGAAGTATGGACAGCAGGGCCAAGTCCCGGGTATTCAGAGACAGCATGCTCATCGATAAGGGTGTTATGCTCATTTAGGTTCCCTTTTATAGGATCAAGCTTCGTGTGTAGTTCCATATCTTCATCCTCGGACTCTTCGTGAATGGCATCGTTGGTGGGGAGGCGGGCACCAACTGAGGGCAAGAGCGGCATGCGAGGCCGGAGGAGAATCTCAACCATCTGATCGGATCCGAAAGCTTGAGTCAGGTGAGGCAGCACGCTGGCCAAAGCCTTTCCGTTCTTGCCCACAAAGGGGTTTAAGATACTAGATAACATAGCGTCCTTGTTATGGCTGAGAATGGCAGTACGCTCAATTGAAGACCGTAGCGATATGTCAAGGAATTCTTGAGGGATATGAGAAAGCAGCAGAGATAAAAGTTTCCTAGCAGCGACGACAAGATCTGTTTCATCTAATCGTACCTCAATAGCATTCTGTTTGTTCTGTAAGAATGTATCGGCATTCTGATTCGCATTGTGACGTGACTGCTTTCCAGAATCTTCTTCGACTCCATCTCCGCGACAGCTCGGATCAAGTGGCTGCAAATCTTTACAGCAAGAACGAATAATTGACCCAAGCTTTCCTGCCTGAGTTCTGTCAAAACTTTGACCAATGTGCAGCAAAACTTTGGCAACAATAACGTAGGTGACTAAGCGAAACTCAGGGGTGCTCTTGCCAAAAGGGTAGACCCACACTAGCTGGTCAAATATTCCCTGCGCAATTGGCATGAACCCCTCCTGCATTCTTTCAGCAACAGCATTGACAAGCTCCAACGCAGCGACATAAATTTGAGGCATGCCACACCATAAGCCATCTCTCTCATCTCGATCGATAGCAGGGTGTAGTCGCGCACTCCCTTGCCTTGAAGAGGAGTCCGACGACGAGAGCGCAATTGACAACATTCTAACAACAGCATCCATGATAGCACCAAGGGGGGTCGAGACAGGCGTCGATGTCTCACTCCTGAAATACTCTGCCAGCATCTCGAGTAAGCCAGTCAATCTCTCTACGCCTGCAGCAATACCAGTCCATCGTGGTAAATCATCGGCGTTCGCTCCACCACCAGAAAGCTCTTGGTTGACATTGACAGGTTCTCCAACATAGCCGGCGGTAGACTCCCAGTCCTCCACGACAGCTCGAAATACATTATCGGCAGTCACGTGTATATTCTTGACAAGTCCTCGAACAGCTTTACTCCATTCTTCTCCTCCCGCACCCTTTGGGACAGTCTGATGCAAGATTACGACGAGATCGCGCGCACTCTCCTTGAGCGACGACGTTACGATGAGCCCATCTTCTAAGGTTGGGGCAATGAATGGCTTGATTGCAAGACGAATTTGAGAAGTAAATGGCCGATAAATGGTAGTGTGGCGAGGCAGCAGCATGGTGAATGATCGAAATACAGTCTCAACCAACGACGACGGTACATCCACCACCTTACTGGAGGGGTTTGAGATTAAATTGAGACAGGACGTTACAAAAGTTGGCAACGTCGGCGTAGTAATCTCACGAATAAGTGTTGGATACTGGTGGGTCATACAATAGATCTTGGTGAGTGCTATTATACATAGCTCCTTTGATGCAGCATTATCCGGTTTCTAGCAAGTATTTAGCAGCGATCTTAACAACGGCAGAAACCTTCCTTACACCAAGAAGAGCGAGTAAACCTCGAACCCATGATTCCGCGCCGCGCAAGACTTCCCATCCTCCAACCTCGACCACAGCCTTGATCAAAACGACAGCAACCAGCCTTCCTTCCTGGCTTTTCCCGTTGAGCAGGGTACTTAACTGCGTCTTCAGCTTGTGAACAAGGACAGAGCTTGCAGAAGTGTCAGCTTTGGCTGCGTTTCCTGCCGCATTTGAGAGCGGAGCGCGACAACGGAGTACATTTCGAAGGAGAGAAGGGGTAAGACGGGGAAGACCTGTCGGAGGCGTAGAACTGAGTTGCGCACACAGGAACCGAAGCTCGGGGGGAAGAGACATTTTGCGATCAGATCAGACCGTTTCCCAATACACAATGCGCCTACGAATGTGCGCCAAATACGGAATGCCTCAGGCAAACTAGGGTTTCCTGGGTAAGGTAGGGCGAGAGTAAGAGAGGGCCCTATAGTAGAGCTATACAATAGATGCAGTTATTCCTAAGACAAATGGTGAAGGGGCCACTTTATGGTGAAATTGTGATCTTGCCTGGCTGAAATTCTATTTATGAAAGGAATTTTAAAGCTTCTTCAACAAATTCAAGTGGAGGTGGGGATGCAGGGAGTCATTTGAGTCGCCTGATTGGTTGATAGTAGCAAGGGTGGAGTGGAATACCTTAGACCCTGGACTAAAACCGCCTAATTGGTTGATAGTGACAGGGGGTGGGGCGGAATCTTAGACCCCGACCCCTTGGCAGCGCACCGCTTTTTTGAGCAGCAGGGGCAGTGGCAGTCAGTGGTAGTGACGATTGATTGAGTTCTGCTGAATTAGAACTGATCTCATCTACCTAGTTCACCAATTCTTTCCTCTTCTTCTTCCTCTCCTCCTCCTCTTCCCATGCCCATCCGCCGCTCCGCAATATGAAGACTTTTGCGTGCTAATCTATCTCTATCATGCTGCGGGAGCCCTGTGATCCTTCCTTCGAGTCATTCAGTCGAGATTGAAACCCCCACCGCCCCGGCAACGATGAGCGTAAGTTGGTTCCCTAGAAGAAAAGTAGGAATAGCGGCTGATCCGTCTTCTCTTCTTCAGCGCGAGCAGACTAAAGCGGCCCATTATATCCAGCTGTTGGATGAGGCCCGCTGCCAGGGAAATTGGGATGCTGTTCCGGAGCTTGTGAGGAAGGTGAAGAAGCATGCGCCCAATCGAACCTGTACGTCCCAAGAAACCCCGCTTCTCTACGAACCCTAGACACAAGGAAGAGGTCTTCTTTTGGACATAATTGATGTCATGATCTAGGCCTCGCGTTAACTGTGGAATCCGAGCTTGCGGTCACTGAATATGCGCACAACCGCCCAAACTCGTCACGGCCCGGTACCGCCAGACCCTCGACTGCGAACTCGACCCAATCCCCTAGCATATCACGCTATATCCCTCTTCTGCTAGAGGCCATCGAAAACGAGCGAACATATGTCGAGGACGAGTTTCAGGCCGTGGTTTGCCTAGGGTGGATACACTGGCAGTTGGGGGAACCAGGCTTAGCTGCTTCCAGGCTTCCAAGAAATATAGAACAGGACTTTTCCCAGCTAGACGGCACGAAACAAGAATCGGCCGAGTGGACAAGAGTATGTGCTTTAAAGGCTTCCTACATAAAGGGCACATCGCAGAGTAGGACCGGGGCAGTTGCCGACGCCTTGGAAACTTATGAATCTGCTCTACCAATATTGACGAGCGCATCGTCCGTGCAAACGGGGAAGGAACTACGGTTATGGACCGAACTCTACATTACGGGTTTCTGCCTGCTTTCCAGTCTTGCCCTCAAATCAAAGATCTCATCTATATTAGAGACGGAAACGTTGTCTGCTTTTCGAGCGTGGGCGAAGTTTTGGGATACTCAAGCTCCATTGCCGACAGGTGGAAAGGCTGCTCAAGCTGAGGTTTCGCGAAGAGGGGTATGGAAGGAATATTATGTCACACTATCAGATCTGCTCCAACAAGAGCTGCCATTCCCGACAACTTCTCTAACAACCGCCTATGCCGAGACGTCGACCAGACTACAACAACGCGCAGAGTTGAAACGAGTGGAGGCAAAATACGAGACTTTACTACTGAACGAGGTACAATTTCCCAAGGCAGAAGAGGGAAGCGAAGAAGTTGAGGCTTTCGTAGATATAGTCATGCAGAACTGGCGAATACTCTGCGGAAATAGCTGGAGTGAGCAGGACTTGGGCGAAGGAGGAGCAGAGGGTGTTAGTAGAGGCGTTCTGGATATACTCTACAGAGCTGCGACAAAGACTTTTCATTCGACGGCAATACTCAGGCATTTGTTCACGGTTCATCTGGCAGTAGCAGAGTTTGAGTTGGCACTAAAGGCTTTTGATACGTATTTGGAGATTGTTAAGAAGAGCAAAGCTCGTGTTGAAAAAACAGGAGAAGCCGAGCAAGGTTTAGATGACGATGAAACTGTTCTTCGAACAGCCTCCGAGTGCATTAAATCATTATGCCGTTATGGTTCGCGCGAAGGGGTCGAGAAAGCTAAGGAGTTAGGTCATTATTTTGAGGAGTGGCTGGATAAACACCATCCCAGCAAGCGAGAGAACGGAAATGGGAAAGCTCTTGAGAATGGCGATTCTTCTGATGTGGGGACGATAATTGCGCCGCAAATGTTCGCGATGGCTTGGCGATGCATAGGAATTGGGCATGCTCAATGGGCGCGTTTGACATTTGATGCAACCACCAGATTGGAGATACAGTCACGGGCCATCAGATGCTTCAAGAAAGCACTTTTGCCAGAATTCGCGAGCTCGACAGATGTTGAGACATTATTCGCTTTGGGTACAATCCTTGCCGAGCGCAGAGAATTGAGTCCAGCGATCGAAGTTGTCAAGATTGCTTTAATGCCTCGACGGCCATCGACAACAAGCCATTCTCATGGACTGGGTCCCCATCCTGGACGGTTTGCGAGAGAGCGATCTCTAATACCTCTTTGGCATCTCATGGCTCTGCTTCTTAGCGCGAGGCAAGACTTTGTCACCGCAGCAAAGTCATGTGAAGGAGCTTTCGAACAATTTCAAGACCCTAAATATTTGTTCGGAGAAGATGAGTCAAGTAATTCTTATCGAAGTGAGCATCTAAAGGAGAAGACCACTCCTCGGAATCAGGGTATTGTGGATGAGATGGATGATTTCGAAAAGGAGAGCGTCCTCGAGGTCAAAATGACCCAATTGGCTCTTATTGAGGTGCTAGAAGGACCTGAAATTGCTGTCAATGCCAGTGATGAGCTTTTAACCTTATACACAAGGCTGTTCGACGCCCCGCAAAAGCAACCGGCTCTAGCGGTAGTCCCAGCTACGCCAATTCCACCAAAGAGCTCTGCTGGAACCATAAGAAGTATCAAGGGGAGCATTTTTGGCAGATCGGGGAGATCTAGGCGGAAGTCAAACACCCTAGCTCCTACCCCAGAAGAGAAGCCTAGTCATCTGCGCCCGCAAACCACCCAGACGGTGGCCCCGACGATTCAAGTCACACGTGAAAATGGAGCTCCAGCTAGACAACGTAGCTATTCAACAAAAGATCCACACCATCATGAAAAGCTCCAAAAACGCAACGAAAGTGTTTCTAGGAAGAAGAGCAACGGTAGTCGAAGGAGTACAAGCGCGGGAGGGCGGAAGGCGAACACTGATAGTTCATCTAGAGCCACCACGGTAGACGGCGAGAAGTCCTTCACTCCTCCGGTAGAGACGCAAAACAAAGAAGATTGGTTTTCCGAGGGAATTGATTCCGAGAAAGTCGGGTTGGCTGTCTCTCCAGAGTCCAAAAGTGCACGACAAGCTAAAACGTTGCCTCCCAAGTCGCAGCAAATGGCTCACAAGGAGCCTGTTCTCAAGCCCGCGCATCCGGACCCTGCAGCTGCACAAGATACTCGACTGCCCCATGTAACACCATATTCAACGTCAACAAACCCTGTTACTCGGTTCCCTAAAGAACAAGAGAGACGCAGGAGGATAGCAATCTTGGTAAAGCTCTGGTTGCTGGTCAGCGGATTTTATCGCCGAGCATCCATGTTTGACGACGCTAAGGGCGCAATTGAGGAAGCACAGAATCTAGTTGAAGCTATGGAATCAGAGATTACCAAAGTTGCTAGTGGTAATGTTTCAATCGATAATGCCGGCTGGGGAGGCGGCAAAAGCGTTGGGGCGTTATGGGGGGACGTTTTCTCCGAAGTAAGTTTCACGATGTTCGTTTACTACTACGATTCACTGATATCTTCTCAGCGTGGTTATCTCGCACTTGCCGAATTGTTACCATATGTTGCTCTTAATCACTTCGAATCTGCCCTCACGCATTTCCCCGACCACCCTTCGGCCACTGTAGGGCTATCGAATATACTTCTTGATCTTTACACCGAGGATCTACTACCTCCACCATCGATACCCACTCTCGTTCAGCCTCATACTTCTCCACACCTTCCGCTTCGACTGTGAATACCTTAGTTCTTCCCACCGCCCCTTTTCCCACATCCGTTCCCGCAAAAACAACATCTTCACTACCCGGTACCCAGCATGGCCCACTCGGTCTCCCAACCGCGAAGCCAGCCCTTCCACACATCAAACCCGACACCCCATCCTCATCAGAAACCGCAACCCGCCCATCAAGTCCCAAAGAATCGTCCGCCGCGCTTCTCGACCGCCTAGCAGCACGCGACCGCGCATACGGTCTCCTCAGCGGCTTGACAAAGTTGGGTACGGGCTGGAACTACAGCGAAGCTTGGTTCGCGCTCGCGAGAGCGTATGAGGAAGGTGGGCAGGCTGACAAAGCGAGGGAGGTCTTGTGGTGGTGCGTTGAGCTAGAGGAGGCGAGAGCTGTGAGGGATTGGACCGTTGTTGGCAGTGGAGGGTATGTTTTGTGAAGGGGACGAGATGGTATATTTCGGGGTTTGATCTGATTTTTCCCAGCGCTGCTGTTAGTAGTTTGATTGGATTAAATGAGCATATACCTATTCAATGCATTATTTTTCTGTTGCCGCTTCATCAAGATACGAAGTATATCAAACCGCGTGAGTAAGTGGCGTAGCATTTGTTTCGTACAGGTAAGTAGGTACTATTCTGCCATCTCCTGTGATTAATTATATATAATTTCCCATCTAGATAGGCAAATAGAGTCGTCCTCCATCCCCCAAACCATGGGCCAGTAGAGTAAGTAGCCGTGATACCTCGTTTTCTGCAATATGCATGTTATCTGTGTCCTCTTGTTATATCGAGTCAGCTCCCTACGTTCAACGTCCTGTATTCTTTATTACGTATTATTACTTGCTTGTATATTTCCCTTTCTTCTAAATCCTAAATTCTAAATTTCAACCCGCAACCATTTGCTGCAAAGTGTTATTCATGTGCGTTTTTCCTTGCCTTGCACCACCACGTACGTATGTACTTTGCTATGATATCAGTTTGTGATGTCGCAGAGAGCAGGGTTTTCCCGTTCATGTTAATACGTGGATGGGATGGGATGAGATGAGGGTTTGCTGTTTAAGAAGACGGACGGATGGCATACGAAGGCAGAATAAGTTTGTGATCTTCTTATTCGTGCTCGTGAAATGTGAATATTGAGGAACGGTTTCTTCTAAGTGGTAGTAGGTAGGGCTGATTGTAGGTAGCTTAGGTAATATCCCCCACGGTGCTTGCTGCTTTAGAATTCGGAAATTTTCTGGTGGTTCTATCCTAGTAATTTCTTAGTGTCTTTCAGTCTCGTCTTTGGGACCGGGTTTCAGGCGTGGGATGGTTGGTTTTAGGCTTATATATATTTGTTTTTGGGAAAGGGGGCTTTTGGGACCGGTGTTTTTTAGCGCTGGTGGTAGTGGCGCGATGGTACTGGGCTGAAGGTGTAGTGAGTGAGTCCGTTATTATGTGAAAATTTGATCGGAGTGAAAAATAAAGGATGTGTGTGGTGCGCATAATTTTTTATCTGGTCATAGAGTAATTGCTGGAAGGTGTGTAAAATGAAATATATTTTACTGTCTGTCTGGGTCTTCCCCAGCTGACCTAATCCGGGTAGTATGCATTTCTGATACACACCCAATACTACCACCTGGAGATATCCTCATCCGTGCTGGTGACTTGACTGGTAATGGATATTTCCATGAGTTACATACATTGTTGAAATGGCCATTGAAACAGCCACATAAATATGAATCCCCCATTGCTGGGAATCGGGATGTCTTGCTTGACGCATCTTTTCTTGCAAGTTGCAAAGTATCCGGAGCGAAGGTATAGCCATATTGAGACAAGAGGGCATCTCGATTGGGGAAACATGATTTCTCTCCAAGATTATTGCGTGGCTCTCGAATTTCTACGGGCCTCGGAGAGCCACGTCAATACCGCCAGATCGCCCAGTCCTCGAAAACTCGCAATATTCGGCAGTGCCTAGACACCACAATACGTGGTCTCGGCCTTCCAGTACCGACTTGAAGACGAAGACCACTGAGCTCCTAGGTTTGCCACCCTAGATGCGAAGCCAGATATTGTTGTCACTCATAGATGGTGTTTTGCCAATTTTTGATTGGTGAAATGATCTAGCTGTCTATGGATCTATCACTGAATAGTCCAAAACTGGGATGTCAGCCTTAAAGAATGCATCCCAATCGAAATTGATGAAGTCTTCTGAGTTCAAGTTGGGGGCGAAGGTTCCGCCCGAGGGCCTCTGCTCATTCCGAGCCATCCCAGTGACTGGGCCGACCTGTTCGAGATTTGTTACACGCGATTTGTCTTTCAAGCTCTCCTCCAAGAAATCAAGCTCTGCTTTCTTCCGGTCACATGTGAGCTTCACCAGTGTCCTCAGAAAACCTAGCGCTTTACTCAACGAACGAGAAGGGAAATATTCGGCAACCGTTTGCAAGGCGTTCATAGCGCTTCCTAGATGTTGCAAAGAAGTGTTCGTATCAATGACCAGTAGCATGCATACGAATTGGAACGTAACATTGGCTACATGCCACCAGGGTTGTCGACGCTTGGCGAATCTGAGGGCTGCATCCACTCCATCCTTCCCGAGTGATATTACGGACATCACAGTCTCCGATGATACAGAAGCAGTGACTGATCGCGATTGAAGGCGACGATAAAGGATTAGACCCAAGTGAGCCTTGAAAAGAATGATGCCATCAGAATCGGATCTAAACGATGAGAGCTCTGCGATTTCAGCTTCGTCATCAACCGCCGTATAGGATTTATCAGGGTGAAGTCTCTCCAACAACTGATACATGTAAACTAGATCATGGGTGAAGTCGCCAGGCCGCGAGGTCGGGAATGACACCAGAGTCGTTTCGAGTTCCACTGTCGGCCGCCCATACTCCCTAGAAATAAAGCAGTTGCTTGCACGGGAAACCCAAACGAGTCTTTCTTTATCGATAATATCACCATCTACATTGCTGTCAGATATTTGCCCTATATCAGTTGCTTGAATTGTGTGCATCATTGTACAGCTTGCAATCCAAGCAGCGTGAGGTTGAGAAGTGATGCGAAGATAAAGAGTCCTTAAGAGCCAGGCGGCTACCTCAAGACTGCTATGAGCATTCGTAGTTTCCAGTAAGCCTTTGGCAAAATTGGCAATAGATTCTCTCAAAGCGGGTGGACATCCTGCGTTAAATAATGATCCAAGAGCCGCAACTCCTGAAAGAACTATGTCTCCGGAATTGGGAGGGGAATGACCCGACCATCTGTGAA
The DNA here is from genome assembly GCA_007821545.1 of Lachnellula subtilissima. NCBI lineage: Eukaryota > Fungi > Ascomycota > Leotiomycetes > Helotiales > Lachnaceae > Lachnellula > Lachnellula subtilissima. The sequence continues at coordinate 10,019 of QGMJ01000683.1, forward strand.
CTATAGTGTCTACAAAAGGTTGTTTGTTGATGAACCCAAAAACTTGATGAACAGTATCGAAATACACATCGACCAGGGCCAGCATCTGGTCTAGAGAAACAATTCTGCTGATATCCTGCTTGGGTCCTTGAGGCTCCTGACACCAAGATCTTGGAGTCAGTAAAAACAGATCTAGAGAATAAACTATACGTGGGATTTCTGAAGCAGGGAGTAGTCCTTTGAGAAATTGGCTCACCTGACCCATCCCTAGATTCCACGGTATAGCTGGTCTATCCACCTGCCCAGGGTCCAACCGCCCCATTAGGATCTTAGGAAATGCATTCCCTGAATATTCCTCCCTTGAGACCCAATTGTGCGGGGGAATCGGCTCGCTGTGGTTCTCTTTTTCAAGCTTTGCAGGTGTTGGGAAGGTGCTGCCGCTGCTGTGGTCCGGAACATCTGGTCGTGTTGCGACACTTTCGTCTTTCTTCCGACGTTTCCGGGACGAGACAACATAATAACATTCATATTCAAATCCAATGCAAGTATCACAAGGGTTTTCTCCGTTGCAACGCTTTTTGCGGTCTTTGCACGGCTTGCACGCGGATCTGACGCGTTGACGGATGGAGCGGGGTTCCGACGGCTCGGCTTCGATCTGAGGCTCGTCCATGGTTACAAGCGTAGGTATGGTTCAGATATTAGGTGAGCTTCCCAATTCGTTGATGGCCCTTGGCCGCTTTCTCCACGAGTCTTATGATGTCGTATGAGTTGGGAATGAGGCGTCGTGCGCTGTCGGAAGTATCGGAAAGAAGGCGGATATATTATTATAGGTACAGGGGTACTGTATCCCTGTAGCTTCGTCAAGTACTCCTGAAAACAACATAATATAATAGTGAAATAACCTTAGCGCTTTAAGAGACTAGAATTCTAAAGATACAATGTTTACGGTTATTTACAAGAACTAGACATTTACAATTTTTAATTACTCGATCCAGACACTTTCAGGTTTTCTTAGTAGAATTACACCTTCAGGAATAGATCTAGAGGATGTCAGCCAGCCTCTCTAGGTATATAAGAAGGCGATATATAGTTGTTTTAACCTAGTAAGGTCGAATCTATTAAGATCTGTATCTTGAAATCAAAACTAAACGTATAACCAGCAGCAAAAGACTGTTATAGGCTAGCAACATCATGTGTAAAGATTATGGTATTCCGCCCCCCTACCCACATATATATAGCACGTCACTGAGCCTTTTATATAAGGTAGGTATAGGTCAGACCAAAAAGGCAGCAGGTATAGATGAGTGAATTAGCTACCTAGTATAAGAATGGTTCCTCCTCTGGACTCTCTTATTTCTTTCCTTGGTTTAGTATTCTTATTCTAGGAGAAGCTACGAGTAATTAAACTAGTTAGAAGAATGGATGATATATAATCAATTATTTTATATGAAGCACAAAAGCGTGATTGATCAAGACTTTCTTAGTGGTTCTTGTGGCTAAAAGTACTTCTAAGTTATAGTGTCTTGTTTCAGTAAATAACCGCAATGATTTATTTCTGTATCAGCACAATATGAGCCCCGAAAGTATATTTGAAGTAACAGAGTTGGACCGTACCCTGCTCAACGTTGCTTGGTCTTCAGTACCATCATAAGACTTGCACAGAGTCCAATGTTGCATGGAATTGCACCATGATCCTTCAGGGAATCTGTACATAAATGGTATCACCCTCTTTTGGTGGTTGCAAAAAGTCATCCGCCACATGCTTAGGCATCTGTCTATCCTGGGCCCACTGCCTTATCGCATCAAAATTCTTGCACTTATGCCTCGTATTGAAATCAACAAACGCCTTGGGATCCTTGGGGTCCCACCATACCTGCCCCAAAACACCAGTATCAGGCATGCACATCAATTGCTGGCGGATAACATCCATGCAGTGAGTGACGTGGAATTGAAGAATGCGGTCATCGTTCGTGAATGCGCCTTCGCCCTTGGATTTATAGTAGCCGTAGTTGAAGTATAGTGTTTGCCGGAGGAGATTCAGGCAATGGAGATGGTGCAGGCCTTCGACGTTGGCGGGGAACCCACCGCCGTATTTGGGGTTTATTTGGACTTGGTCGGGCTTCAATCCGGTGGCTGCGGCTTCTGAGACTGGGATGGCTAAACTTCTGTCTGTACAATTTTGTCAGAGATGTCAGGATTTATGGCCAGAAAGAAATTCACAGTTGACCCCAATTGATTCCCACGCTGAATCCACTTCAGGTCCTGCATCTTGTCGGAAGACATTCTCCTTCATGAAAGAACCGTTGAAAGTCACGTATCGCATCGAGGTATCCACATCCTTCAGAATTGGTGCTTTGGTAAGTCAGTTTGGAGTATATATATATTTGCCAGTTTGGATGGAACCTACAATATTGTTGGACGTGCTCAAGGTAGTCGCGGCCGTTGGGATTGCAGGATTTGTACATGTACCTTCCCAACCAAGATCCAAGGGCAAAAGTAAAGGTGGAAAGGAGTAGAGTGAGGAAGACTTGGACAAGGATCTGGTTTCGACTTCTTGCTGAACTCGGCCTGAATGATGAATTGGGATCTTGGGACTCCTTTGAAAGCAGTTGCTCGTAATCTTTGAATGATTGGGAGCCTTGCTCGCTCCTGTCTTCGAGTGGTGTATACATCATCAAACGAGGACTATGCACTTTAAGACTTTCTGGAAGGAGGATGTGGTGAAATTGAGGTTTGGGGTCCTTGAAGAGCTTGGGGGGAAGAGACCAGATGAAATGCAAAGTAAAGAAAGGTTTCTTGTTCAACATAAAATCATAGCATCCGTTCAAGCATTGCTTAATGTATAAGCTACTTAAGGTCAAAATCTTAGAAAATGCTGCCATATATTGATGACGCAGATCGCTGAAGATTGTTGTGTTAAAAAACAAATAAAAAGGTATCAGAGCCCTACGGTCGTTCTAAAATTCTAGATTGCGAAATAATATGCTCACTCATATATGAGGTAATCTGCTCAATTTAAGGTACCCGCGCTCTAGCTTACTGCATATGGAATAGTTTAAGCCTCCCTTCGCAGGAATGTTACACAAGTCTAACTACTATCGCGAATTAGAGGATATTTGCATATATAATTGCTTTATTATATACTATAAATAGTAGGAGGCATTTTACTTTATTTTTTTAGCGTTCTATAAAAGATTTCTATACTTAAACGCAACCTCAAGCTTCTTTGACTTAAGAAGTGCATAGGCGTTTTTGGTATGCATCCATAGAAGCTTTTAAAAGTCAAATCTTCTATGGCTCAAGAAGTGTCTAGTGTATTTATCTGTGGGTCACGGAAATCCCGATATTTGTCACAGAAAAGTGAACCAGACAGGGCCTTATAGGGCAAAAGAACTCTATTGAGCTTAAAATCACGCAAGTTCTAGATCTGATTCTAAGTAGAAGGTATAATGTTTGCTGAGGGGGTATCTGTTTCTCCGTGAGTTGGGAGTATAATCGGATGTAACGTTGGACTTGGCTTTACGTTCTTAGTATTCTAGAATGTGTTAGTTAGTCCTAGATCAAAGTATGTTCGCATTGGCATACCTCATAGCCCGAGGAAGATCTCTTGAATGGTTAACTAGTTAGAAGATCTAACGGCTTTACACGACTAGGTATCGTCTGCCGTTACTAGACCCGACCTAACATCTAGTCATCAGAGTAAGACAAGGCTGGGCATTACGTTGCGAGGCTGGCAAAGGTAAGGAGGCCTACAAGACGACGTATCATATCCATCGTACTTGGGAAATAGAAGCTAGATGCGCCGGACCATAGCTACGTTGTGCCCAGATTATGTTTCCTACGAGCGCCGCTGGGGCATACGTGTTTGTACCTACGGCTTGCTTGATTAGCATCGGTTCCAAAGCCTTGGTATACATACAGAAAGCTAATGTTCCGTGAGGGGCGGGCTTGGCATACTCGAGGGCTTGGATGGCGCTGATGTTAGTATTAATGACTTACCTTAATGTCTCAATCGTACTCTATTGTCCTAATGAGCAACCCAATAGAAATCGCGTGCGTTGGACTTTCGGTCGCTCCGTGGCCATGGATAATTCCGGGGCCATTTTGTTTATACGGGTCCTAGTATGTGACCGCTGTTGATGCCAATGCTATTAGTCGGCGAGGTCGAAAGCACCGTCTTGTATTCATCGAACTCCAATAGCAGAAGGTTATTTTTTCAGATTAATAAATAGCTGGACCTTTCCACAGATAAATTACTTCCTTCATCAATCCAACACTTCATCACTTCATCACTTCATCGTTTGCACAATGTTGCTCAAGCAAAACCCTTGAAATCAAATCCAGCTACTAAAATGCGTTCTACCGATCTCATCCTCTTGGGCGCTGCTTCCCTAGCAGCTGTCTCAGCTGCACCTGCCCCAAAGCCATTCCCAGCACCCCAAGATAATCCGTATGGGAGTGAGTTTAGTTGAAGACATCTCAATAAATTGAAGCTTACAATATTTAGGCTACCACCCTTACAGTTCATATGGAGAAGTTTGTGTGCCAAAAATCCTTCAAAATAAACAGAACTGATTTTGAGAAAAGTACCCCGAAGGTTCTCATGAAGATTACGGTCCCCAAGGGAAGCGTGAGGCTGCTCCCCAAGATTATAGCCGTGAGTCTTTTTTGAAGGAATCTTGATGAATCAAAGCTTACCATGTTTAGATTACAACCCGTACGCATCATATGGAGATGTTTGTGTGCCTAAGATTCTTGAAGATAAACAAAACTGACTTTGAGAAAAGTATCCCCCAAATGGTAATCCCAAACGTTCTACCAGCACCACTAGGGAGGTGATCGAAGAGAAGCGCGAGGCTTCTCCACAAGACGAGGTTTATATGCCCAAGGTTTTTTGAAATGAATAGAGCTGATTCTGAGAAAGAACCCTGATATTGAACCCCAAGATCCTACCAGTGAGGACGACCAATTGCAAGAGAAGCGTGAGGCTGCTCCTCAGGGTGAGTCACACATAACCTAGACTTTCAATGTACACCAGAACACTATTCTCATAATAAATCCCCTCTAGTTAACGGAGTTTACGGCCAATACGATTCCGAAACATACGAAAATTATAACAATTACGACTCGTATAAGCAAAAGCGTGAAGCTGAGACGTCTGAAGATGACCTTCGTCGCCTCGGAGATCGCAACCTGCTTCCATATGAAACCACTAAACTTCAAGACCCTAATGATCAAAAGCGACAACCTCAAAACTATGGGAACTACGGGAATTATGCCGCTTACCAGAATGAGGAAAAGCGTCAACCTCAGGAGGAGGTGTCTGAAGACTATGGTAGCTACGGGGATTATACCAATTACCCGGATAAGGAAAAGCATAAACGTCAAGTGCTTGAAGAACTTGATGCCAATGCCGGTATTTATTATACTCGAAATCCAAAATTTCAAAGAAAATTACTGACACAGCCTACTAGATTCCGACAAATCTTCTCCTAAGGAGAAACGTGAACCTCAGGTTGAATCCTATGCAAGTTATGCACCCTATTCAGGTATTTTTACACTTAAGATCCAAATTCTTAAAGAAAGAAAATTCTACTAACACAATCTACCTAGATTACGGCGACTACCCTATGGACCTCCCATCCACAACAAACACTGGCTCGTAGGCGATGACAGCACTTACAAGTGCGCTGCGGGTGAGATTGAGATTAAGTTTGGACGTGTCCGTTCGACGGTAGAGGGAAGGGCGTTTTTGAAAAGGAGCTTAATAGCTAAAAGCGAGGGAGAATGGAGGGGCAAAACAAACGAAGTGGTTTCCTAAGCTATGAATATTTGGATTGTTTTATTAAATGTCTATCTTTGATGCGGAAATAAAAACCTTTGAATTTAAATTGGCAAATGAAATTGCAAGTAACGTCAAACACATATGACTGGCCGCCTTTCGAACGAGGCAAGTGATAGCTGGAGAATTGTAGCTTTGAGTACCTCCCGCGGGGTTTTCGAGACTACCTATGCTACTTCCAGGATATTTCACCAAAACCCGAATTTTGCTTCCAAGAGAATGCTTAATAGCTTGCTGTCATTTTCTACCATGCTGTCAACAAGCTTCCCCAAAAATATGATACGACCACCTCTTAAGGGCCAAAGATCTTTTTTGATCCAATCTAGAAGGAGTTGAAGTTAGTGTCCTAGTTCCAACGATCAAGTGATGAGTTCGAAAATCAGAGAGACAAGATTATATTCAACACTATTCACTTGAAAATCCCGTTCTAGCTACTGTGACACTCGACGATCGAGGTAAGCCATTACAATATTTTTATACGGAACGAAACGTGGAGGTTCTTATAAATAAATACCCGACAGCTGAAAATTATCTAGTTGCAGAGAGGCAAACCGGAATGACCCTGTATCAGCAACCAAAGTCAGGGGCATTTAATCACGCCCTTACACGAGTGTCCGGCAAGCGATCCCGTTTCTAGATCATCTCCTAAAAAAGATTCAAAAGCAATAAATCGAAACTGAATAACGGGTTCGCTGTAACTATCTCGCTGTCAAGTCCAAGCTGCTATCAACGACGATTCTGCTGTCATAAATCCAATTTCATGAATAGAGTATCACCGTCTACGCAGATCCAGGATCATAGCGCATAAGAACAGATCATAATCATTGGCTTCAGGTATAGTTCGCAATGAATTTTGAACGAACGTTTATCCATATGTACTAGGTAGGTATAGATCCTTTATAAGTTATTGCTCAGTCAATTGCACTTGCATTGTGTTTTATATACCGGGAAGAAAGCACCGACCTCGTTCGGTTCACCATCATTGAAACCCGAAAGAGTTTAATTCGAGGAAGAATGCTTACTGGTAGACCAAAAGTTTCATCAATGCATCGAGGCGCGGAGCAGAGTTTAAGTTTAATAGAATGCGAAGTAATCTCAGGGTCCATACCCGACATACGTCGACTTCCCAAGCCAAGAAATTCAGGGTTTCAAGACAATCCTAGATATGGCAGGTGAGAAATGGGGCTAGCAAAAGTGAAAACAAATGATCGAACGCAATTCCACAATACGTTTCTGTCAATTGGTAAATTCAGTCAGTCATTTATTTCTCAATTCACTTCATAACTTCCAACCACCAACACATGCACCCTCGCCCAGAACAAACTCTGAAGCTACTGTATAAATCCACTTCACCAACCAACCAACCAAGGAAGATCACCGATAAAAGTTTGGACTGCAGAGGAGTTGAATGGATGCGATGCGATGGTTCTATAACTATATAGCTGTGCCTCGAAACCGTGATATTCGGATCATATTCTCCCGTGACACCCGCGACAAAACAAGGAACTATATCAAGGTATAATTTCATGGGAAGCGGAATTGATATACAGTCAAGTACCCGGTTGCTGTTAAACAGGACTTTGTTGTCATTTAAGTTGATAATTCCCCAAAGCGAATCCAAAAATGGAATGTAGAATGGTCGATCGGCCCACTTGGTAATAAGAGAATAACCGATAATGAGTTGTCCAGAGAGAAAGGGTAGAAGCGCACTCCTCTTCAGGAATAGACCGGTCTGGGGTTCCGCGGAAGATAGTTTGCCAAATATCGGGTGATGGGGGAGCTTGAAAGACAGATATAGTACGCCTGGGGTACTAAATATCCCCTTTCCGCATGGTTACTCATCGGATGAAGGTAGAAAATTAGAATATTGGAGATACACTCAAGAGCGAGGAAGGCTACTAAGCCAATCTCTTTTGGTATTTGTATATTGTAACAAGCAGAGGAAGTATTTTCGCAGAGGATCCGCAGATAAAATTATCCATTTTGCTCCTTTTTATTGTTATACATTCCCTTGAAATGAACGCCATGTGCCATGCCCTCCACAAAATCCGAAATTCTGACTCGTCTCACCAGATTATCATCCACTATCAGACGCATTCCCATCCTCCGCATTCGCTTCTGGTGTCTTTGAAACCTCTCTCTCCACCTCCCCACCAGCC
>QGMJ01000684.1:0-17976 GCA_007821545.1 Lachnellula subtilissima
TCATCTCGGCCCTTTCCCTCTGCCACCCCGGCATCCCCTCCCTCATCTCCCTCTTAATACTCTCCGCCCTCGCATAAATACTCGCGATCGCCGGATCAAGAGTACTAGCCATCGGATTCAGCGGATCCATATTCACCCTCATCTTCCTAATCGTCTCCGTAGCTGCAATCAACTTGCTATAATTATCATACACCAGTGCCTTTTTCTCTGCGTCCAGTGCCCGGATATCTGTGAGTACGCCATTGTAAGTCCTGAGCAGCTCCGAGAGCGATTGTGTGGACAGCGCGTGCGAGATATAGGCATTGGCGTCGAAGTGGGCGTGGTCGAGCTCGGATTCTAGGACCTCGCTGTTGGAGGAGTCGTGGATGGATGATGCTTCTGATGCTGCGTCGTTTATGGGCGTTGAGGGGCGGTGGTCTCCTCTTGGGCTTTCTTTAAGTTGTAATATTCTCGTAACGCAGCTCGATTTGCGCGCTTGGGCTGTGCTAGGGAGGGGCCGCGGTTGGGTGAGCTTTCTGAGGAGCGGGGGATTTCGAGGGAAGGCCGTGAGGATGAGGAGGGTGTGGTTGTGGAGATTATGGGGACGCGGCGGCCGTTGACGGATGGTTCGCGGGGGCTGGCTATGGTTGACATGCTTTCGAATGTCTTATAGGGAACTCATGGGGGAAGGTGTCATTGACGGGGGTCAATGGTAAGTTTTGAGAACAAGAGATGTTGAATTGTGGTGTAGAGTGAATGAAATACGTGATGCAGTCAAGCAGTTGCAGAAAGAAGGCTGCGAGGCTGGAAGCGAGGCTCCAAGACTTCTTGAACTTCCACTTTCTTCTGTCCGCGTTCCAAAAGACAACAGTACACCCTTTAATAGATACAGTAATGCACATTTTCTTTGCTGAGATTCATGCAATACGATCTACGCAATGGCATCCCCAATAACCCCAACTCAGCTCTCCAACGCGCTCACACAATCCGGCCTCCCAACCCCCCACCCCTCCTTCCTAACTCCCATACTAAACACCGCATCAAATTCCCAACGCCAACCCCCGCTCTCCTCCCTCTCAGCAACAGCACGTCTCCGCCTCCTCTCGGCCGACATATCAACACCCTCCATCCTCGCCCCAATCAACGGCTCCTTCCCCCAAAACATATCCGATGTACGAGTCAAAGAAAAAGTGCTGGGACAAGATATCCCGGTCCAAGTAATTGACATTGAGGACATCGGGCGCAGCAAGTGGGACCAGATTCTGGATCTGGAAGCAGAGCGTAAAGGGGAGCGCGTGAAGGGGCGGGAAGTCATACGCGTGCTACCTACACAAGAAAATGAACTTGGCTCTACAGCTTCTACGCAAGCGATTGCCAACCCTACGGCTGCGAATGCGGCAGTATCGAACAAGGGGCCGTTCAAAGTGCTATTGCAGGATATGAATGGACAGCAGGTTTATGGGTTTGAGGTGAAGAGAGTGGATAAATTGGGGTATCCGCCAGGCATGAATATTGGGTGTAAGGTCATGTTGAAGAAGGGGTGTAAGGTTGCGAGAGGGATGATGTTGCTTGAACCGGCGTGTGTGGTTGTGCTTGGCGGAAAGATTGAGGCGCTGGATAAGGGGTGGAGAGAGGGCAGGGAGGAGAGGTTGAGGATGGATGTGAAGAAAACCGAGGCTCCTGGTAGGGCAAATGTTTGATGAATATAAATGCCATTGATAAATGTGGGATGATGCGAAGATATGGACATCACAAGGGATTATTGAAAGGATCTATTGATTCCGGACTTTGGGAGTTGGGTTGAGGTTATTTTTTGATACCCCTAAATGGCGAAAGGAGATTTGGTTACAAATTGTACCACCAAGTAGTAAACATTGCTATCTATTGTTTTACGATACCAGACCAGTCATTGAACAGACTTCGTTAGACAGACGATTCAAGAAGCTCACAACAAACCGCAGCAAGTGAGCCATCATCTCATAGGTCGTAACAATTCGGTTGCCTGCCGCCAGCTAGCAAGATATATATCATTGCCTTAAATTTCGAGGGGTCTTCGCAACATGTGCTCGCGTAGGGAATATCCAACATCCCACTATAATATGCAATTATGAAAACTCCTTCGTTATGATATTGACATTGACATTTCCGACACTCCAATACGCGTTTTCCCTTTCAGATCGTTCCTGCGAGCAATGATTGGATGATCGCATAAATAGGACATTTCAAGCCATTGGGACATTGGCATATCGTAAGTGATTCATAACATGTATCCGGCCCGTTACCAGTAGCAGACAGAACAACTGACTGCAAAGCAAAGCGCTTATCGCATGATTTCTTCGTAGATTAGCTGCTTGAGTTGCTCCTTGCTTAGATTGTCCTTATTTTTGTCAAAGTCAAAGAACTCCTCTGGAATTGGGTTTGCAGTTGGCTCATCCTCGGGGTCGTGGTACGGCTCTAAGTAAGGGTGCTGAAGAGCCTCATCAACGGTGATACGTTTCACGGGATTAAAGGCCAAAAGCTTCTCGAGGAGATCCAGTGCCAGGTCGGAAGTTTTGGGGAACAAGGAGCGGAGAGGAACCTTCTTCTTGAAGGGTAAAGAGCGGATATACTCGCGAGCACGGCGCGACTTGATGCCGTAGTAATCCTCCATGGTTGGGGTGCCAAGTACATCCAAGATAAGAGTGAGCTGGTGGTGGTCTAAATGAACATTAGCAACTGGAAGCGAATGTGACTCGGCTAAACTTACAGTCCTTTCCAGGGAACAAAGGCTTTCCGCTCAACATCTCAGCCAAAATGCAACCAACAGACCAAACATCAATAGCCTTTGTGTATTCTTTGAAGGTCAACATAATTTCAGGTGCGCGGTACCAGCGGGTAGCAACATATTCTGTCATGAAACCGGAGTTGTCCTCTTGAGATGCAGCCGAACGAGCTAGCCCAAAATCACAGACTTTCAGATCGCAGTTGGCATTAAGAAGCAAGTTGGAGGGCTTGAGATCTCGGTGAAGAACGTTTGCAGAGTGCATAGCTTTAAGCGCACGGAGAGTCTGGTAGATGAAGTATTGGCAATGGTCATCGGATAAGTCTTGGGTGCGAATCACACGATGCATATCAGTTTCCATGAGCTCCTATAATCGTTTATTAGCCGTCTAGTTTTATACACCATAGTTTATTTTTTAAGTCTTACCTGGATGAGATACACTTCCGTGAATGTTTCATAGCTCCGTGGCTTCTGAATATCGAGAATGGAGATGATGTTTTCATGATTGAAATATCGAAGGAGTTTCATCTCACGCAGTGTACGCAGGCAGAACATGGAGTGGTCGAAGGGAGTGATTTTCTTGATAGCAACCTTTTGACCGGAGGGTTTGTGAAGTGCAGAGCTATTGAGAGAGTTAGCTATGTTGCGACCTAGATATGGGGAGTATATAGGGCCGTCGCTGCAGGGTCATAGGGTGAACGTACCACACGACACCATACGCTCCCTCTCCAACTACATCTTGAATATCATATTGTTCGGAAACATTGAAAGAAATCTTGCGCGATCCCGTCGACGGATTCGGCGCCCGAGATGTCATCCTGACTGAGCGTCGAGGATGTATGTATTTCGAGGAGACGTTCGAGAAGCGAAAATAACTTCTTCAAGAAGTGCAGTATGTCTGCAGCAATGGTCGAGTGCAAGGATGCAAAGTCGTTGTCGTTTAATATGCTGGATGATTGACGAGATATATAAATGTAAAGGTGCAGGAGGTGATGAAAGTATTTCCTTTGTCGTCTTTCGTCTCTAACCTTCTAGCGTTATGGCCGAGCGGGCGGGCAATTGTATTTGAGCTTCCGGAAATTGCTGTGAACTATCGATGCTCTTACGTTTGAGTCGTACCGTCTGCTATGGGTCCGATTCGAAGTTGCAGATCCTATTCTTGACTGTCAATTTGATGTTTCTCTAAACCGATGTGCGTTGTCGTACTCTTTCTTCAGCAAGGCAAGGTTGCGCTCGGTCCCGCCAGGAATCTCCAAGATGTCGCAACTCTGAAATCTAGGCCTAGGAAGTGAGAACAAAGTCAAACCTTTGACCGCTTTGATTTGGGGACTTCGTAGTTGGTGGTTCTCTAGAATAGAAAGCAGGAATCAGCATCTCTTTATTCATTCCAGCCTTTGAGCCCAAAGCCCGCAAATGGCTTTATAGAACTTCCAAAGGACGCACTAGGTATGGAGTTCCAAATACATCATCCAGCCGTAGCTATTGCGGAAGATGCAAAATGTTGCCGTACCTATGAGATCTAATTCTGTGTTCCAGACTGGCGTTGGAGTTGCAGTTGCCCCGCTACAAGGTTCCTGCTTCTAATACCACTGTGCGCGCAAAGCTGGTGGGTTGTTGATACTTGAGAGGCAGCGAAGAGATATGACAACGGCGCGAATGATGTTGGAAGGAGGTTGTAAGCAGTTCGGAAGGTCACGGTCACGATGTATTGTATGCTGCTGGAGTGGAATGTCTGTCTGTAGGTCGAATCCTGTTGATTGATCGGGTCGGGATAGGATGGGCCTTGTGCTCAAGTCGGTCTAGTCATGGCTGGTGTGCCTCTGGTTCTGGTGGGCCGAAGGGACGACCCCTCGATAGTGTCGCCCGGTGTGGATGAGTTCCTGGCGTATCAGATGCCCTAGACGGCTGGTGAGATCCCCCCACTGGCCCCTAATAAGCGCCGGAATTCTATCACACCCACCAGTTTTCGACCCCCAATAATGGATCCAGCCCAAAACGACTCCCAAAGAGCACTTGGACTCTTTGATACGAGATTCATGGCAGCGGCGCCTGTTTCACGGGTCTAGAAATGTTTCATGGCCGGCCTGACAGGTTGACAAGTGTGACCAAGTGTTGCTCGTATATTAAGACTGCAGTCTGCTCTGCCTTGGACCAATCAGAGCCAGTCTTTCACACCATGTATGAGCCCTCCAATGTACCGCTACACATCTACTGTACGGAGGGTATAGCATGATTTCTACAGCTCTGCGTCTGGCCTGCGTTCTTTGTGATGGATACCCAACTACCGACCTTGGACAGAAATGGCCTGCATTTAATCTGTTTGGTTTCTTGTGCCTGACATCGAGGCAGGATGCTTCCCCATTGGGTAATGCAACGCCAGAATCGGGTCTCGACCCAGCGAGCGAGCTCTCAACTAAACTTCATCCTTCAAACGTTGCACAAGCCCTCTTCAAGCAGTGCAAACTCTCCATCTAAATCCTCTAAAGTGAAGCATTTACTTGTAGAACATGGGACGATTGTCTAACTGCCGTGCGAATGAAAAAGCCTATGTTTGACTAGAGTTTGAGTTCGTCGCAACTACAACCCCTACCCTGAAAACCCCCATATTACCTCGAGTATACCCTCAGAAAGAACATGGGTTTGACTCAGGGGCAGCAAATCCTTCAAGCTTATCTGCAATACAGTACACTACTTACTCTTCTTTCCCGGGGAGGATCTGGTGGATCTTTCAGCTGAACATCCTAGCTTGGTAAAGAAACAAGGTGCTGTTTCGGAAACTACAGAATTGAGGCTCTCGTTTTTCAACGTGAATATTTCCGGACTAAATAAGATGATGTTCACAATGTGCCAGGAAGGCTTATATTTTTGTAACGATCATGGCAGCTGCTTCACTAAGTATTCTATATGATGCTACAGAGGTAGAATCTCTTCATTGAGATTGCTGTTTTATTGAACAACCTGCACAAGCAACGCATCAGCACAAACCCGCAGTATTCAGATACCCATCCAAAGTTTAGCTCACCTTTTCTCTAAGTGTTCCCATCCACTGCTGGAAACTCATCCCTTGGTCCGCCCGATCCTCTACCAACAATGTTTGCGCCCACAACTTCAAGCTTGGATCTCCATCTTCCCGAATGACATAAAGATGCGGAACAATGATGCTCCCGACACCGCGAGATCGGTAGTCCCGACTTTTCTGTACCACTGCCCGAACGCGTTCGCTAAAATCGTTGTCAAGCTCAGGTAACGAGCTCTTGCCGACCTTGAGCTTAGTTCTGTCCTCAACACCGAAAACGTCCGCGAGTAGCTGCGGCACTGAATCACGGCCGACCCACAAGAACTGGGTCTGGCCATCATCAATAAGGTAGAGACCGTAAGGAACAATACGCTCCGACGAGAGGTTATGTGGAGGTGGGAGAACGATTTGGCTCGTCTCTGGATCAGGAACACCTGCGTTGTCTGGCATGTCGTGTAATGAGTAGAGTCGTGGGTAAATGTATTGCATCAAAAGAGGGAGGGGGAGAGTTGACAGCTGGCAGAGAGCCGCCGATCGAAGATCTGATGGGATCTGAGCAGATTTTCGAAGACCAACGTTCTTGATGAGTCCAAGGAACAAAACAGGCAGGCCACGCAGATTTGCCGGGAATTGAAGTCCACCACCTCCCATATTTCCACCAGCAAGTTCCTTCTTGAATGTCTGGAGAAGTTCAATGAGCTTGGATTGGATCGCGTCTCGTGCTGGCTCAAGTCCGCTGCTTAACGCTCTCTCAACTGCCTTGTGGCTAAAGAAGGTTGTAATCGCGCACTGATCAGCGGAGGCATAGACGTCCGCAAGCTGGGTGGTTGTGGGTAGAGACAGGGTCATTACTCGAATCCGTCTCTCTCCGTTGCTAGTCGTATGAAGAACGGCAGTTTGCATGCAAACGAAGTTCTTTGTCAAACTCTCGTCAATAGCTACTTCGACCACGTAACTTTGATCTCTGGGGAAAGCTGGGAAAGCACAAAGATCGGAGCTTCGGTTGAAGAAATTGCCGTAGAATGTGCTCATGCGCAGGCCGGTTGTAGCACGAACACGCAAGACAGCCTCAAGTCCAATTTCAGAGGAAAGGTAATCACTGAACTCTGTTGCAAACTTAATAGCATCTTCGCTTCTGCCTGCATTCCATCCGGGGTAGAAATAGGTTTGACCTCCAGTGTATCGCGGAAGGTTGCTGAGAGATGCCACGTCTTGGTATTGGGACGAAAAAAGGAACATGTCGATAGAAACTTGATTCTTCGAGCACTCAACCGCAAAGCTCTTATAGAAGCTATTTCCAGTCTGGAGCAAACTGCTTTCTTTCGAAGTTCCCAATAACTTCTTGTCTTCACGCATTTCCAATTTTCCATATCCAACATTGGGCAAGGAAGCAGTTATGACAACAATCTTGCCACCAAGAGGTGAAATGAGCTTGTGGCCAGCCCGTAAAGCAGAGCCCATACAAGACCCATTGTTCTGGTTACTCTGGAACATCGATGGGAGGGCGGTCAAGAATTTTTTCGACACTGACTCGACTTTCTGACAACGGAACAAGAAGCTCCTGGGGAATTGGCAAGAACGGCTCATCCAAATCGCTAACAACGAGCATACTGGTTTCATCATTCTCATCAGTATCCTTAGGAACAGCAAAATAGTGCAGGCTCGAGTCCACAGCCATAAATCCGACCCGTGTCCGTCTGTCAGCGTTTGGTATCCGGTTTAGGCTGTCTAGAATAGTTCTAGCACTAGTAGCAAGAAGGCCACATGATACTGACGCATAGCTGACATCGAAGAGAAAGAGATACACCAGAGGTTGAGGAGGTCGAACCATGTATTCCTGGGGCGCGACAAATTCAACTACTGCATGGTTTAGTTCAGGTCGTTGCCAGCGGTCAACACTCTTTTGAGCCGCAGTATCCCAGTCAAACGCCTGAGGAACATCATTCGTGAGATTGCACATATTACACCTCCATCTATGTCCATGATCAAGAAATGTAACATAGGGGTTAATGTATGACCGACATCTTCTGCAACGAGAGATGACTTGGTCTTGGACAATAGGTACTGGATCATCGACATCATGAAGAGAAGTGTACGGTTGGATGACGAGTGCAAAAGGAAGTTTCGACTTCTTGAGGAGTGAATGCGTAGTAGGAACAGCGTTCAAGGTTGATCGGACATATTTAGGGGGACAGTTTGCGTCCGGCGAAGGGGTGACACTCGACTGTTCATATAGATCAGTAAGGTTTTCGGTCTTCTTTTAATTAACACTCAAAACACTTACATTAGGTGGAAGTATAATCGGAGGGGGTGGTAGGTCCAATTCTGCAACGTTGAAAGGCTGGTTGAGTAAATCGGTGGGGTATAATTGGTTCAATGGCCCTGGACGAGCAGCTGCTTGCTGAGGTTGCGCTTGTGGTTGCGCTCCAACACCCATTTGACCCATGCCTTGCGTGATTCCAGCTACTCCACCAGGAGATGGTGCTCCAGGACCTGGATATCCAGCATCAGGAGGTTGATAGCCTACACCGCCGCCATATTGTGGGGCGCCAGCAAAACCTGGGGCAGGTGCTCCAGGGACAGGCGCTGCTCCAACTTGAGCTCCATATTGTGGTGCACCACCATATGCTGGCTGCTGTGGTTCTGGCTGCGCTGCATATCCGCCATAAGCAGGAGCTTGAGGTGGTTGAAATTGCCCACCTCCCTGCATCTGCCCTCCCAGCGCCGAGTTCGCACCAGCCCCAAAGTCGTAAGCTTGCGCAGCATAACCTCGCTTCTTCTTCTTTCCCCCTTCGTGTTCAGGTTGCCCGACTTGAGGAGGAGGAGACGTCGTGCCGAAACCTGGCTGCGCTGGACTCTGTTGCCCATAAGGATCTGGGGCCTGGTAGGCATCCTGCCCATTGTATCCAGGTGGTGGTGCCGCCATTTTGCGTCAATTCGTAGATTGTTAGCGATTGGGGTTGCGCAGCTTTCCGAAAGTACAGAAGGCTAGAGAGCGGCCGTCTAAAGATTTTCAGATATGTTTTTGGTGAAGTTCGAGTATCCAGTGGATCCAAGCCTCTAAGACGGTCTAGTTGGGGGGAACACGTTGCGAAGTTGTGTTCAAGCCAGATCTCCTTGGTGGTGGTGACTTAGCCCTCAGATCAGCTATCACAAAGTCGTAGGATGTGAGTGGTGGGGATAGTCATGACACTGAAGAAAGCCGACTTGTGGTGGATGGGGAATTCCCTGGCCTTGCCTTGCATGGAAGACTGCCCGGTTGGAGTCGGTCGCTCCTGCCACCTTGCTTGCTTGCCAGTCACGTGAGTATATCAAAGGTCTGTGCATTATCAG
This sequence comes from Lachnellula subtilissima, assembly GCA_007821545.1. Classification (NCBI taxonomy): domain Eukaryota; kingdom Fungi; phylum Ascomycota; class Leotiomycetes; order Helotiales; family Lachnaceae; genus Lachnellula; species Lachnellula subtilissima. The sequence continues at coordinate 9,090 of QGMJ01000684.1, forward strand.
CCTTTAGCCAGGAGGATTGGCATGCGACAGTACCAAGGTAGCTTACGAGAGGACAAACAGGTTCTTCGCCAAACACGTAAAACAACAGCTCCCCCCATTTTCGATTCTTTCTTTTCTTCATCACGGTAGACCATTTGCAAACTTCACTTGCAATCATGGCTTGGGGCAGATCTGCGCCGAAGCCGCCCCCCCCCACTTCAGCTTTGAGGTACTTCCCCACAATCCTTCTCCTCTGTGGGCCTGACTGACAGCAACAACAGCAAAATCCTCCCACTTCTTGTCCTTCTGGTTGTACTCGGGGGGTGCGCTTTCGTCGGTTACCACATCTACCTTTCTATGCAGAAGATCTCTTCCGCTGCATCAGATAAAATGCAATCCAAGAATATGGTATTTACCAAAGATGGGCTTAAAGTTGGTGTCAAGGAGCGCAAGACTGAGAGCTATGTTGATTCGACACAAAGCCTGTTCGTGAAGGCATGGAACCTGAGTACTTGGCCTGGATATAAGAGCAGACTCTGGAACCAACAACCACCTGAAAGCGGGAAGCCCGAAGCTAGAAAACCGTGAGCAACTTTCCCATTGATTGCTTCTATTCTACGCGATTGGTTTGCTCGAGATTTCTTCTATGTATCATTCGGAAACAGCCTTGTTCAGTTTGGCTCGGCTCCCTTTGCTCTACCATGTTATCCTCGTTTCTTATTCTCTTATATTTGCTAACATTACTCGATAGATTCTCCAGACACGCCTCTTCTGCGAAGTAACTTTTTTGCATGTACTTTTTTCGATACTCACGCATTATATTTACGCTACGGTCTCGATGTCCTTCTCCCTCCTACACCCTCCTACACTTCGCCATCACATATGGGTGGCTATTTAGTCAAAGTCAGAACCCTGCATCAGAAAGTGGTTGTATCATATGGAGCGGGCAACCCTTTCGGATTCTTTGCTCTGCAGGATAGAGCTCGTTGTTTATAAACCCCCGGCTGGGCTTGTTTTGATTTGCACTGGATGAATGAATGAAAATAACGGGACATGTTTTCTGCCACATCACGGTTACGGTTCTCTCCAGCAACTCTCGTTACAGAGTAGCTTCTCATAAATAATTAGAATACAAGTGCTTACTTCATAGCCTTTTTCCGGATTTCACCTTGTTGTCGGCCAACTTTACTTTGACTAAGAAAATAGACCGTGAAACAATAGAAACCCTGGCTTCACGGCCCGAGACTTCGGGTTCATAACCGTAACGAAAGTCAGTAAAGATACCCGCTTATCCGAATCCAGCATAGTGATACCGGTAGCAACGGCTTTCTGAGGAGGTCGGAGTATCGTTAAGCTCGACTGCAGGGTACAGCTAGATATATTGAAGAGCAAATCCAAAGACCTTGAATCTACTTCTCTAAAGGCTGGCTCAGGCGTCGGACTGCGATATGCAACAGTGATATGATAAGAAGCAAAATTTTGAACGCAACTGATAGCACAGATCCAAGAGCAACGAATGTTAGTTGTATTCGAAGAGTGGAACGGAAAAGACCAAGGCCAGGGATCTTCATGTGCTTTAACTTTTTGGTCGGAGAATCGCTGATGGGCTCTACAAAGCCACTCAGCATCCACAATTGCAAAATTGGCCACATCAAAATCACCCCGATCACATATCACAAAAAACATCTCTCAAGGATTCCTCAGCAACTGTATGGCATTTGATATCTCTAAGACACACCAGAGCTTTCAGAAGCTAATTGTCAATCCAGCGATCCATATGTCCAGTTTACTTTCCGGCCTCATCGAAGATGTAGGTCAAGTGGCAACGTCCACAGTATTGACGATCGTGCATGGCAGCCATGAAAACACCGGCACCGCACTGTATCTTATTAGCATTTCCCCACTACTGTCATGAGATTCATAAGACTTACGTCGGGAGTGGGGCACTCTCTGCGAAGACGCTCGATCTTTCCATCACCGTCGACCTTGTAGTATTTGAGAACCGCCAACTTGGTCTTCTTGCGCTTGTGCTTGATCTTCTTGGGGGTAGTGTAGACCTTCTTCTTGCGCTTCTTAGCTCCTCCACGTAGACGGAGCACGAGATGGAGGGTTGACTCCTTCTGGATGTTGTAATCCGAGAGGGTGCGGCCGTCTTCGAGTTGCTTGCCGGCGAAGATTAGGCGCTGCTGGTCAGGAGGGATGCCTTCCTTGTCCTGAATCTTGGACCTGGAACGGATTAGTTTTATGCTTTCTACATAATGCAAACGACTGCGTACTTGACATTGTCGATGGTGTCCGATGACTCTACCTCGAGGGTGATGGTCTTGCCCGTGAGGGTCTTCACAAAGCTGTTGCACAAATATTAGTCTTGGTCTTTCAAATTATTGCCGTCCTATACTCACATCTGCATGATTGCCTAGACAGCGATGTCTCGATGTCTTCCTCAACAATCAGGGTTGCTTTGTAAAAGAGGCAAATTAAAAGTTCGCGGTTGAGATATGAGCGAGTGTGCGAAAGCCTAACTTGAAATAGCTAGCGTAATGGGGGGTTATGGTAATGGCACCTGACTGCATGTCGCCTCAGAAATACGCTAGCTCTATTGCAGTTAGCTTCTCGCACAACTTCTGGGCCTTTGTAAATTTCCACAGTTGGCGAGATTTCGACATCCAGCAATTTCGCAGATTCGATTTGATCAACATCACAAATCAGTGAGTTTTATACCAGAAGGGAATGTGTCGAGACCTTTTACTAACCTCTGCTTCTCAGAATCCGCCAAGATGGTCAAGAAGCGCGCGTCCAAGTAAGAATACCCCTCATCGCCAACACTCGATCTCCCCTGCAACGATTAAGAAAGACTCTTGTTCAACTTCTCGAAGATTGTGGAGGGCTCCTCATCGCGGATGTTCATGCAAAAACAATGATCGACGGCTGACACTTTGGTTACAGCGGACGTAACAAGAATGGCCGCGGCCACGTCAAGCCCATCAGATGCAGCAACTGCTCGCGATGCACCCCAAAGGACAAGGCGATAAAGAGATTTACCATTAGAAACATGGGTATGATGAGAATCCGAATCCTTGAATACTTTGGAAGACTGAGTACTAACCACCAACCCACAGTCGAGTCCGCCGCTATCAGTATGTTTTTCCCCTACCGCAATCGAATCCCAGGCCGGAGAAATCATGGGCGCAATAATAAGTTACATTCGGAGGAACAATTATGCTGATTCTCTATTCATAGGGGATATCTCGGACGCATCTGTATTCCCAGAATACACCGTTCCCAAGATGTACCTGAAGCTGCAGTACTGTGTCTCTTGCGCCATCCACGGCAAGATTGTTCGGTACGTTAAGCACTTCAGATGAACCTTGGTCGAACATCCTTCCAGCAACAGAAACAGAAGGGCTAACAATTCTCTCTACAGTGTCCGCTCCCGCGAGGGTCGCCGCAACCGTGCTCCTCCTCCAAGAGTTCGCTACAACAAGGACGGCAAGAAGGTCAACCCCAACCAGGCTGCTGCCAAGACCACTCAGGCATAAGGGATTGCATGGATGATTTCGGGTTATGGGGAGTCAGTTACGATTGCATGGAGCATGGAATCTGGTGTTCTTCTGAGAAAAAACAGCTAGCGTCGGATTTGAGTCTGCTTCTCAGCAGAAATTGATCTTCTTGAGCCTGAATATGTGTCTAAAGTGTTTGTGAATGTCTTATTTGAGTGTTTGAGTTTTCTCTGCGCTGTGAAAGTGAGTTATAACTCAGCTCTCCTGATTGAGATGCGTACACGGCCTAATAGCCAAGGGCTAGCTTGAGCCAGATTACAGTATAATACAATACAACAAAGAATCAAATACATGCTCTCGCGTTCATCATCATGTCCCAGAATATACAGCGGTTGCTCCCCTCCCACACTCAATCCTCTGCTCCACGCTAACATTTCTTCCTTCAAATCGGATCTTCTTCCTCGGCGTGATCTGGAACCTATGTTCTTCTCTCCTTCCTTTCTCCCTATCCGCTTCTATATCAAGAGGCTGGATATATGTAGGATTGCTAACATTATTCCTCTTGCCGGTCCCCAGCTGATAAAACTCATTGTTTCCCCACCAAAGTACATCTGCTCCCCAATTCGTATCATTTACCGAACTGTAATCAGAAGCCCCGAGATGAACCACATTATTCATAGTAGCAGCAGCATGCGTAGCTCCCACCGACAGACGTGCAAGCCGAATGGGGATGACCTTGTGAGCAACCTCGTCGTATTCGAAAAGGCCGGATAGTGCTTTGATTTTGGTTGGTGTGCCTTGAACATGTGTCCAGCGTCCATTTCCGAGGCCTCCCCAGATTCCTTGTCCGCTTGCCCAGGTATCTGCCGTAACGCGACCAAGCCCACGCGGGTCATCTTCTCCTTGTCCTGCTATTCTCGTAGCGTCTATGGTAAAGAAGCTGTTGACGCCTCCAGCTGCGACATCTGTGACTTTCGGGCGTAGATTGGTGCCCTTATAGAGCTTGTCGATCGGGAGAAGAGACGGAGCATCGATATTTGGAGACTCAGAGTCGGCATCAAAGCCCAGTTGACCAAGAGAGTTGTCGCCGAACGCAAACACTCTGCCTTCTCTGTCGGCAGCTAGCGAGTGAAAATCCCCAGTAGCAATCTTGGATATGTCAAACCCTTTCAACGTGCTGATCTCGTGTGGTTGATCGTATGGTCCTGATGGCCGGGTATTCCAGGTCAAGCCTGGTATGCCAAGTTGCCCTTTCTTTGGGAAGTCCTCAGTCCCGGAAGCAGCAGAGAACAGGCGGCCATTTGAGGTAAGAATGAGACAGTGCTCCAGACCACTGCTGACATCTGATACCTTTTCACCCCAGGCCAGGTTGCCCGGTTTGAGATCTCGATAACTAACGGCGGATCTGCTTTTCCAGAAAGGGAACCAAGTACTCTCTAGGGTCTTTGGTCCCGCATCTTGGTCGGCTTTGGAGGCAGAAATCGAATAAACATTTCCGTTGGAGGATAGAGCTATAATCCGGTCTCGAGAGATTGATAGCTTGGTTAGATCTTTGCCTGTGAGGGTAGGTTCTGGGCCTGAAGAAGTTGTTGAAAATCCAGTTCCCCATTGAAGAAGATCTCCATTCTCAGCAATTGCGGCACCAAAATTTCTATCCAGCTTAATATCTCGAATAAGCTTTCCATCGAAAAAGGGTATTCTTCGTGGAGTTTTAATAAATGCTTCATCAGAATCGGGTGCAACCACTTTGCCGCTATTGGATCCCCATGCATAGACCCCCGGACTTTCCCAGCTCTTCTTGACTTGTAAATGCTGTGAGCTTATCAAATCTCTGTTCTCCTCCCTGGATGTTCCCTTCTTTCGAGCCTTCTCGAAGGTTACTTCTGCTGGAGCAGGAACAGTTTCAGCATGCAAAGTTCCTGGATATCCTAGAGAGTAGAGGAAACCGACACCAATCGTAGCAGACACGAGAAAGCCTGCAGCTTTGGCCTTTGGCGAGGATCTACTGACAGCCGCAACTCGAGCTTGTCGTCCATTCCCGAAGCATCTTTGCTGAGAATTGCGAGACTGCTTACTTGCTCGTTGAGCAATCTGGAAAGCTCTCGTGGTGGTTCTTCTTGATTGAATCATTGTCGAATCTGTGAAGGTATAAGTCTAAGATCAGAGTCAACTAAACAAAGAAAAGCATTACAATTGTGTTTGTTAGCATCAAGGAGAGATTATATATTATGTACTTTTTTCATACTTCAGCCTTGTCACTCTTCAATGACGCCGTGAATTACGGTTGACAGAAGCAGCCACTCACGCACGCAGCCGCCTCGTGTGGGTCAACTTATGCTTAGCACTGCACTGCACTTCAAGGTGAACGAACGTGTTAAATTTCTCAGCCTCATCCATTAAAATCAACCGTCACTAGCCAGAAAGATGTATGAAGATTCCTGGTACAGTTTTGTACCAGAAACCATTTCTAGAAAAGACGAAACAATACCCCAGAATACCAAACATCGTCGTCGCGAGTCCTTATTGAAGCAGACAAATGTCAGCCATTCCTTCATTCTTAGAACGACATAGCTGATGAGTGTTGTAGGGGGCGGATCACATTTCCGAACCTTCCGACCCGATTTTAGAACTTTTTGAAGAGAGTCATGTTCTTAAAGGTCCGCCTGAAGCTACACTGGCTAGAAGAGCCAAATCATATAGCGATTTTTATGATATTGCTGTCAGCTACCTTGGCAAGGAGCCCAAGTTAGAAACCCCTGGGGATGTGTTCGGAACTCTAGAAAGTGAAGCGGCAAATTTCTCCGTGGAAAATCAGTATGAAGAGTGTGAGGATGATCTTTTAGATGCGAGTCAAGAGGAGTACCAGTATGTTGAACCATGTGAAGTTCATCAGGGGCATATGCTGACCCTTGAGGAAGGCTGTACAGAGACCAGCTAGCCCTCTCGGAACGGCATCTGGACAACATCCTTGGTGATACATCATCCGCCTTGGATCTGCTGGCTACCCTGTCTGAGTCCTTTAAATCCGTCGAGTCCCAGACCACAGCATTTCAAGCTCAGTGCGAGGATCTATTGACTGAACAGAAACGTCTCCGCAGTCTGGCTGATGATATTGGACTAGAGTTGCAGTATTATGCATATCTGGAACCTCTCACTCGGCGTCTGAATGCTCCTGGAGCTGGAAGATTGGTCAGAAGTGACGACTTCCTAGATATGCTAATGAACTTGAACACCTGCATTGATTTCATGGACCAACACGTAAGCCATTCCTTTCCCTGGTATTAAAAACGGCTGTAATATTCTCATTTTCAGACCTCTCTACCATTCTCTGCTTTCAAAGAAAATAATGCTGACCATCAAAGCCAAACTACCGCGACTCAAACGTCTACAAAACTCGTTACACATCTTTACTTGAGAGATCCCTAAATCTTATACAGATGGCGTTTTCATCCGCTCTTCGGGAGGTTACCGACAATGTCAATAAGCAGCTCAAAGCCAAAGACCAAACAGAGACGGCAGAATACATCCTGCTCTACGGCCGATATGAAACTGTAATATCGGATCTTGGGCCCCAGCTCGAGAGGATATTGAGAACGGCAGAGTTCGCCTTCAATGATGTTTCAAACTCAAACAACTTAAGTCCATACATCCAGCAGTGGCACGAGCTCTACAGGCAACTCGTTGAAATCTATATCAAGAGTCGTGAGCCAGTTGGGCCCTTAGTCTTGAAGAATCTTCGGAAATTTGCCGCCAACGATCCAAAACCAGACACAGACTTCAAGTCATTTGCAAGACGTTGTGTTCAGTATGTCTTTGATATTTGTCACAATGAGTTGAATCTTGTAGAGAAGGTATTTCAGGATGGACCTCATTGGAACAAGAGCAGCCAGTTATTGGAGAGGCTGGAGCAAAATCGATTGTCACATGTTACTACGCTTTCAACCTTCTTGACGCCGTATCTAAGCAATGGCGACCTGACGCGCATTTGCACTCTGACCAGTTGGTTGGAAACAGTGTACCTGACCCCTGCCGATGGTGACTTGGACGGTGATCAATCCAAGGAGGTTGGAAAGCTAACAGCGCATGTCCTACTTGACAAGCATCTATGGCCACTGTCTGATACACTCTTCCTCAAGGCTGCAGCAGAGATTGAGCACTACAAGCCAACTCCCGATGATCTCAAGATTACTTCAAAACCCTCCAGCCCTGTTAAGGACAAGAAATCCACTCTTGATAGCAAAGCACGTGATGACCAAGATACTCTCTCTTTGGCGAGTCCAGGAATGTCAAGTGCTTTCCCAACTGTCAGAACTGCTGTCAAGCTGCTAATCATGTACAACGATGCAGTATATGATAGACCCGTAAGTCATGATTCCTTCTCTACCAGGCCCCTTTCTAACAAGTCTTCAGAAAACTGGTGATGTGCTTTATGAGATCGTCCATCAAGCCACAGAATCTCTTCAAAAGGCTGCAACAACATTAAAACGCAACGCAACCATTATGGATGCACAGCTATTCCTGATCAAGAATCTCATGCTTATAGAAAATCTCTTCATGACCCATGAGATCCCAGACTCCGTCCGCCAATCCGCCGAGTTTGACTTTACGCCCATCTGGGACACCATCAAAGAACTCCAGGATCGCAAGCAGCTTTTCAACCCACTCGCCTACTTCACCCCTCTGCTCAAGGGTAAGCTCCTTCCAGCTGTCGTAGATCACCTCCTCGATGCAAGAAAGGAGCTAGAAAAGGTCCTTGTGCAGCAAATCACGGCTTTCACGAAACACTGGCAATCAAGGCTGAGCAATAAGGATCCTAAGAAGCAGACTTCGACTGATAAGACGTCTGCGGAACTAGATATTTTACTGAGAAAGGTCTTCGAGGACGAGACAACCAGGGCAGCGTTATGGAAGATGATTAGAGCGGAAGATAACTAGACAGTTGATCGCGATAGACCGTACAACAGAAGATGGCAAATGGCGAGGGACTGAGCAGTATTGCCCAACTAGCGCTTGGCTACAATTGCCATATCTAATCCTAAAAGCTCACTATATCCATAGGAGTTCCACGCATAACGATGACTCGGTGATGAAATCTTTGCTGGTGACAATAGGAACACTAGATGAGCATTAGTAGTAGGATCTCACAATTGAATTAGTAAAAACCTGGCGTATGCGGAGAAGAGACTTCTCCTAGCTAGTCTAGTGTGGCAATATGACTTATGCTGCTGAGGAACGTAACAAATAGTTAGGATAAAATTGGTGTATACTCTTATACGGCCTTGAAATCCGACGGGCTTCAGTTAAGCCAAAGGCTGTGATACTCATCAATAGTCATAAAATCATTAAACCACCTCCTAATATTCCCTTCCACAACCATCTACACTTCTTCCCACCTCACCATCTACAAC
>QGMJ01000685.1:0-17878 GCA_007821545.1 Lachnellula subtilissima
TACCAAAAAAAAAACAGAATATATCCTCGCCCAGATAAATATACACCCAGCCACCCACCCATCCAACCGAAACCAGTATATGAAAGACTAGGAAAACTTATACAACAAACAAACGAAAACTCGTAAATACTCAAAAGAAGCATCAACTCATCCCCCACCACTCTGCACAAGTCCCAAGATCTGACTAGCATGCGCCCCCATCTTGGCCTGAAACAGCCATTTCTGCGTCCTCCCACTCACACCCCCCGTTGCACCAATCATACCCAACTCGCCATTCGGGCCCCTGATATCCTGCCAGATCGTACACATGACGCCCTTGATGCCCATCTGCTGAAAACACCTCGATCCCAACACCTCATCGATGATAGCCTTTCCCGGCCCGTCCTTGTGGGCATGTGGACGCAGCGTAACGAGGATGCGTTTTTCCAGACCGTTGTGGAGCGTCGAGTGTTGGCGCCGGCCTTCGGGCGGTGTGACGGTTAGGTAGGCGTATTTCTTGTCGTCCCAGTCGTGGCGTACGCGTTCGTACAGACGGATCTTTATATCTTCGCTGCCGAGGTCGATGTTTGCCTGGTTGCTCGACGAGAAGAATGAGGTTGGCGTGCGGGGAGGCGTCATGCCTGATGCGGACGAGTATGTGGATCCTGGGCCCGAGTTCTCGCCGCTGCGACTACCACTGCCACTGCCGGTGATATCTACAGAGGACTTTTTGATGTTGAAGATGGAGCTGCCGCTTAGACGGTTTCGTAGAGCTGACATGGCAGATGCGGAGGATTTGGCACTCTCGGATGCCATTTCGGAGGGGGCTCGTGCTGTAGCACGGTAGCTTTGTTTTCTACGAAGTCCAAGGAAGTTGCGTCCCTTTCCTTTTATTGCTGCTTCGTAGGCGTTCGAACCGAAGCCACTGACTCGTCGCTCTTCTTGCATAGCGTTGTAAAACATATTATTCATCCTCGATTCCTTGAGCGCATTGTAGATCCGACTGGTATCTATGGGGGTGAGCATTCGATATCTGATGTGTGCGCTTTTGCAATGAAGCCTGGAGTCGGCTGTCAACGGTGAGCGAACTTGAATGTCAAGCGTGTGGCCAGTTAAAGTAACAATGGGCGTTAGAACTTGCACGATCAGAGGCTTTTCTGATTTCGAAGATGATTCCGAGGTAGCTAATTCATAAGCCTTGAGCCATCCTGGCCCAATATGGAGGGAGCAAGGTTCCGCGTACAAGTCAACCCAAGAACCTTTATCGTTCCAGTAGGAGCAACCGACAACAGTGAACTTCTCTACATCATCGGCGGACGATGTAACGATGGGCCCTTGGTAAGGGGCCTGTGAAGCAGATTGCGAAGGAGCAATAGTGCTATTCTGGAGACTGTAGATTGAGCCTTTCGGCGACAGCCGCTGGGGATATATGGGAGTAGTAGTAGGAACATCTTGTATTTCAAGCTCGTCATCTTCAGAAGACACATATGAATCGCTGTCGCTATCTGACTCCACGGATGAGGAGTCGGAGTCGGACGCTCCGGATTCAACAGAAGGTTGGTATTCATGCTTCAATGGCGATGAAGATCGTCGGTTCGATGACTTTGGGGTAGGGGCATCTAGGACAGGAACCTTCTTGAGGGTGTTTGGACTTAGAGGCAACTTATGAGCAGGAGGAGGTGGAGCGCCATCATCACGAGTTGATAAAGCCGATTGACTTCTCTGCTTCACAGAATCTAGCTCTGGGCTCGTAGATTCCTTCAATGGCGTACTTGGCCCCTCGGGTGTGGTCGGAGTGCTGGAACTTCGCCTCTTTGGGATATAGGGCAAATTAAACGTGGCACCTGAACTGCTGGTAGGTCTTTGGGGATCGGATGGCGTTGGAGTTGTTTGGGAATCAGGTGTGCTTGGCCTTTGAGGCGTTGTTGGGCGAGGGCTAGTTGGTTTGCCATGATATCTAGCTGCTCTGGCTCGCTTTGGAGTTCCCAAGGACCCAGCTTTGTTCATAGCATCATTGAGATCCTTTAATTTTTCGTCAACAACTGATTCTTCGACAATAGGCTCGGGAACGTCAATTGGCGGCGTTCTCCTAGACACCCGACGACGACCTTCCCTGGGTGTGACACTTTCTTCGGCATCTCGTCGCACCTTTTCTCCAATTGGGATTTGAAGATTCTCCGTATCCAAAGCTCCGGACATAAAGAATTCGCCCTTGCTAGGCGCAAGAGAGACGACCGAGGTGACGTGATCAGTGATTTCAGCATCACTTCTCATTATTGGAGGTACTGGCTCTGTACCCAACATTTCGATCCATTCCGGCACTGCTTCTGGTTCTTCGGCGTCAAGAGTCAATACTTCACTCCATTCATCCTCTCCTTCTCCTCTTATCATGACCACCAATTGGCCAGGTTTGTCACCGCTTCTTGCTGATATATTTTCTTTGGTGATGGGAGGAAACAACAGGAAAGGCTTCGAATTATGAGTTTCGCAGACCAAAACATCCCCTGGATCACCGCCAGATTTGTCGCGAAAGAACACCTCGACATGACTAGTAATGCGGTTACCGCTGGTGTGAGGAAGATCCAGGAGAAACAAATCACGAGCTTGGACTTGGCGGGTGCGATCTATAGTTGTCTTTTCAGCCAAAGCCAATGTTTTCAGATCCCGAGCTTTTGTCGTATCCGTGTTATTAGCCCGATTATCCTCAAGCCGAGCATTTTCTTCCTTGTGTCGACGGCGAGAGGCTTGTAGGAGATCATGGAATTTCTCCTTGGCATTTTGACTCTTCTCAGTCGGCGTCAATGCATCGAGACCCTTTAAACAATTAGCTTTGCTATGAATCACAGTTTTATTCTTACCTTGATAACCTTCTCCAAGTACTTGACTCTCACCAAAGGTCTTTTAAGAAAGTAAGACACATCCGCACGCTGTCCATTTGCACCCAAGACATCTCCATTCTTATCACGTGGCAGGACCTCCATATCTGTTTGTTCATCACCAGATTGAGACGGGGAAGCCGGTGCAAGGTTGACAACAACATCGTTGAAGCCAGCCCTCCAAGCTCCAATATATTCCGAGTAAGTCTGGTGCGCTGAGAGGGCCCAATTGACGAAAGCGACTGGGTCAACCAGTGGGGTACGTTTGTGAAGTTTCTTTAGCTTTTCGAGAGCAACTCCCATGTCGATAATAGGTTTCGTGAAAGATGGATCTGTCGTTGACCCATCGCTATGCGGATCGAAAAGTCCTGAAGCAATAGCGGAGTCGGACTTGGACAGGACGCAAGTGAGTAGAACGGGTATAACCCCATCGACCAGCGTATTCAACTCTCTTATGTACTTGGCTTCATCTTCCGCTAACTCTCGCATCAAATCATAAACAGTGGCTGTCTCAATCTTGGTCCTTGTTGTCCTGATGCTGCGAGCAGATTTGATACTTGTTGTGCTCTCGGGCCCAACAACATCAGGTAGTGATAACACAGAAACTAAATCCGAATGTTTCGTAAGTCTCCTCTTTAATCCTGAACTTTTGCTTTTGTGGCTGTTGCGTGACAGACTTGACGATGTGGGAGCCGTGAGAACAGTCGCCTGCGTAACCGTAGTTTGGGAGAGCTCTGAACCAGTGCCTGTCGCCGATGAAGATGTGCTGAATGTCTCTACAGATGCAATTGTTGATAGCCTGTGCCCACCAAAGTTTGGCGGGGTTCTTCTACTGATTTGAGGTAATGGCTTTTCTCGCTTCGTCCCCTCCAAAGGCGGTTGCTCGTGCCGTGGGCTGCTTTTTCGAGGAGTGTCCTCAGATACGAGACTAGGTTCTCGGTTTGATTTGAAGTCTGGTGGACTTGAAGTAGCAGAATTGATGTCTCTCTCACGGAGGCCAATTATATCAACAAATGGATTAGACACACTTTTTGGCCGTGTTGATGATTCGCCTCTGAAAGCATCGATGAAAGGTATTTTCCTCCCAGTTTTAGGTGAAGTCATATTTCGAGTCGCTGGACTTCTCTTCAAACCAATAGGAGATATTGGCGGCGAATTTCCCATACTCGGAAGATCATCGCGGGTTTTGCGGTTCTCGAGGGGAGGTTTTTCTTCTTCGAGGATTGTTTCTTCTCGCTCAGGAACACTACGAACTCGACGCTTTCGTTTACTCTCGCTTCGTTCGGCATCACGCTGAGATGTAAGATCTTTTTCGGACGGATCATCTTCTTTGGAATTTGGATTCCGAGTCGGGGACGATGCAGGTATATCCGATTTTGTTTGCCCTGAACGGTCGACAAATGGATCTTGGGTGCCCTTGAGCCAGGACTCAATACTGGGTGGCTGATTCGTTCCACCTCTAGGCGGCTCTACAGTATCACGAGCAATATTCATGCCTTCATTAAACACTTTCTTCAGGGCTTTTGGTACAGCAAAACTGGAAGTTCGTTTCGGAGGAGGGCGCTTCATGGTCCCGGCTTCAGCACCCAGTGGGAGTTCAAGAACGCTAAAGGCAGAATCACCAAATGGAACCTCATCCAAGGACTCAGGTGGAGTCCGAGATGATTTTCGTTGTCGTCTTTTAGAATTATCGGCTGGACTTGGGGTCACCCATGAGAACTTGTCGTCTTCACCATGGTCACTGGTAGCGCGAGAGCTTGGTACCCGCCTCCCTTTTGACTCTGAGGGTACCCTGAGATTCTTTTGGCTCTTCTTCCTGGTCGGAGTCTGGATGTCACTAGATTCGTCATCTGGAGGAGCATTCTTGCCAGACCGTCGTATAGGCTTTATCCTGATGCTATCGTCAACGGAATTTTCTCTAGACGGCTTTATTCCGATTCCATCATCTGGATAGTTTTTCTCGGAGGATTTTGACTTTTCTTTTCGCCCGTCGTCTCGAGTGCTTTTCGAAGGAGTAATTCGAATTCCATCATCTTGAGGACTATCCCGCGAAGGATCTGCATCCTTGGGCCGACGTTTCGACGGGCGTATTCGAATTCCATCATCATTACCATTACCACTGGAAGGCGCCAAACTTTGATCATCGTGCTTTGATGGTCTCACTCTGATCCCATCATCGAATGAATTTGCCGGAGAATGTCGCACGTGAACGCCATCATCAGGAGTCGCAGTTCTAGAGGGCCTCAGCCTTCCATCATCCGAAACATCTTGCTTCGAGACCCTTCGACTCCTAGGCTTGTCTCTCGGCTTCTCGGGCTCGGGCTCATCGCCCTCGGTCCTCTTGACCCAATCCTGAATCTTGGTACTTAATGGCGGATTCACCGCTGTAGCTTGCAAAAAGTTCTTCGGTATAGGAGCGCCTTTGCCAGGCGGCGATCTTCTTTTCTCCTTCATCCAATGCGAATCGCTAATAACCCTCTTCTTCGGCGCCGCAGCACTAACCTTCTTCACTCCACCCTCCGGTCCTTCCTTACTCTTCCTCCTCCCCGTAGATCTCTTTCTCTCTCGCAACTGAAGGCGCACCCTCTCCTCCTCATCACTCCCATCATCGTTCTCCCAGACATCATTATTATCAGCTTCCGACGGGTCTGCAGCAAGCGGGTCAATGATTATTTCAGCAGCGTTCGCTTTCTGCCATTGCTTGACTCGGTCCTTGACTCCCCCAGGAGCTTGCACTGTATCCACATTCTCGGCGCGCATCTCCGCTTTGACGGCATCGAGGCTCTGTCTCCTCTTGCGCGAGGGACTTGGTCTGCCGAGCAGGAAATCGCCCAGGAGTGTAGGTTCGGCTTTCTTGGTGCCTGCTCGGGCGCGCGCAGGTGCTGAGGTAGGCGCGCGAGTTTTGTTTTGCGCAGAGGCTTTGGGGGTGGGTGTTGTGGCATTGGTATTGGCTTTCGCAGTGCCAGCGAGTGTTCGACGTGGTGTGTTGTTCGCGGAGCGAATGCGTTTGGTTGGTGTAGATAGGCCGGGGTCTTCTTCTGGAGGGTTGGCTTTGGGAGAGGATGCCATGGCCTAAAAGAGGGAATTGGATGTTAGACATTCCTGGGTGTAGTGAAGTATGGAATGGGAATGTAGAGCTGGGAGAGGTGCAAATAATGTAAGACTTATATCAAGTCACTTACTGCCAACACCACGCTTGCTCAACAATCAACAAATAAGCTTGCCTCCGCCGAACGATAGGTTTGAAAGAACGTTTTGAATATGTATTTTCTGCATCGAATCTGGCGTTGAGCGTGGAGTTTCTGGGACGAATTGATGAATTGATGATCTGGATGATCTGGATCTGAATCTAGATGCACTGATGGGTGGGTGATCCGGACTGTGCAATTGGCTGATCTCTGTTGTTAATATGTTTTGGCCGCTGGTATGGCAACCAGTTTCACAACCCGAGCCCGAGCTTCACAACACAATAACGATTCTCTTTGAAAAGAAGTACGTGAGACAGCATGCTAAATCACAATAGAGACACGAGTTTTGTAGTTATGCCTCTGTTTGTTTATCACGAAGATAAGATTAATATCAAAACTTCCTTGGTTTGTTTACCTTCGGTACACTTGCATAAGTCTTGTTGGACAGCCAGAAAAGCAGCACTAGACTTTAACATTTCCGGCCGAGTGGTACACTAAAAAGCAGCCATATCAAGTGCCGCTTTTTGAGTCCACGGCGACTTTTCGCGATCAAGCTTTCCACCAACTTGCCTAGCTAGAAACTCCATTCAACTTTCCCTTGGAGCATAGAAAATGCTGTTTATTATTGTTTTACTGATTAACAGCAATGCCGGTATATAATCGTCGTGGTTGCGTTCCACTGCATTTTCAATCAGTCATTCCAGCATGGCCAAGATCAAGCTGACACGCATGGGTGAAGCCACAATACAAACAAGTACTACAAAACATAGTCTTTTTTCCTTACGCTGTATCATTGTTTATTCACATCTCCTTTGCGAAATGATTGAGTCCCCTGAAGCCACCAAACTTATTAATAGCTGTATTCTCGGATTCATTCGCCGAGATCGTCTCTGTACTTATTTTGTTAAACGCATACTCCGTACTCCACCAAATTGTATCGTGTCAATCACATGCAATTTTCTGAATCAATACTATCATACCCCGTGGAATGTTTCCAATTCTACTATAACAATATCCTTTCATTAAGAATCACTTCCTATCCGTTGATAACCAGTTCATTTATAAGCAATCCACCCACCCACGCACTCACCATCTTAAAACTCACATTCAAATTCATACTTCGATTTCCTTCATTCACTTCCCATTTCCATTCCCATCCCCCTTCCAATTACCATACATACCTACACATATCCATTGCCCTATATCTATACTCCCCCCCTCCCAACCCACCACTCCTAAATCTCGCAACCATATAATCTAATCAACTCACTCACTCACGATACCGCGAACTCTAAACAAATGAGAGGGAAAAGAGCCGGCTTGAGTTACGGAGTATACCCAGTAGAAAAATACCGTAGCGAACAGGTCATAGCTTTCGTCTTGTTAGTCCAAACGGGAAGGAAAGGAAATACGATGCAGAGGCTAAGATATATCAGGAAATTAATGGCGCATCAAGCAGAATCAGCCTTCGTCAAATTCAACTCGGTAGTAAAGGTACCAGCTTCTCACTAGGTCACGAATCCCGCATCGTCTAGCAGAAGCGTTTCGGGGAGGAAAACCTTGCATTCTAATCTTCGTATGCAAGTCTAAAATACCTAACCTATGGGGGTATCCTCTAGATGTATAAATGTAGTCCTCTGGAACCTCTATTCAATCCTGCGCCAGACCAGTACTTCCCCAATCCGCCCGGTATTGCGAGCTTCTACTATGCGTCTATGTGATAAAACCAGGCGTTGACGCTCGACTTGACTGGAATCTATTTGTTCTTCTTTACTGAGCCATTGGCGGACCCGTTCTTTGGGTCCAATTTTTCGAGAGTATTGAATGCTTGCGCAATGGTTCGGACGCTTTTCACTAATAGAACTTGAAATAGTTAGCTTCCATCTCCCCATAGAGGAATTGTGAACTTACTGCCAGGGAAAATCATCCAAATGAAATTCACCGAGAAGTAGTAAACCCAGAAATAGAGGAATTCCGGTCTGCTATACGTAATCTCCTTGTAATAGTGATCAAACATGCTGGTGGCATAGTAAAGAATCAAGCCATACATCTGTCCCACGCACACAATAATCTGCAGTGGATGTCGCAGAGCATGGGATGTAGTTATGAAGGCGGCGACGACGAAACAGAGGGGGCCCCACGTAAACTAGAATTTGACGAAAATAATTAGCTAATAGTCTGTGCCGTAGCAGAACAGTGTGGGGAAGCCTTACAGCCGTGACGGTCTCCATGCAAAGCACAAAGGGATCCGAGGTCAAGTACCTCGAGTCACTCAAGGCGTATTCCTTCCATAGCTGGCCAAACAGATCCTGCGCAGGTCCCATGCGCGTGTGGTTGATTGAAAAGTATCCTTCGAAGAACAGGTGGATGGCGCCCGACAGCACAAACCACCAGATGGCAGCCTTTTCGCTGGAGGGGAGGTTTGGGTGTCTTCGATTAACGATGAATAGGGTAGCGAAGAGGATGGATGCGCAGACTGCGGTGAAGGTTGCGAGGAGGACTTGCATTGACCATTCGTTTGCCAGGTAGCTTGCGATCTCGACCTCGAGAGGGTAGTAGGGATGGTTGGTTATCATCATTGAAGGAAAGGAGCTGTTAACGCTCTCGCTCATGAAGGAAGCCATTCTTGATGTTGGCTAGGATTGGGGATTCGAATGTCTGTCTTCAATTGAGTTATTCGACAGAGGGGAGGGGCGGGGGGAGGGGGATGGATGTTTGTTAAAATAGGGAAGGGCGAGAAAATGAACTTGGGGAAGGTGTAGCCAAGTTGGGCAAGGAGGTAGGAGAAGGAGGTGGTGGCTTGGAAGCTTGCAAGCTTGCGGGGGGGGGGGGAGGGTAAAGTGAATCGGGGCTCAGCTGAGCAACAGCAGCAGCAGCCTTTCCCCTGGCTAGGCTAGACCCTTTTACCTACCTACCCTACCTACCTAGATGCTTGAGCTCTGCATCTGCTCTGCTCTGCCTTGGAAATAATTCTCGCTTACCTTGGTTTCACTGGTAATTAGCTTAGGACCCTTCATGCATCATTGTAGATCTAGATGTGACCCTTGCAAAGGCACCGACCGAGGGGAAACACAAGCTAAGGGAGCTCGATGATTGGTGGTATCATCAAGGTTTTACCGTTTCAAGATTATTTATGTAATACATCCAGTATTACTTCCAAGTGGTAATTTGTACTTGCATGGTAAATACCTACTTTAATGTACCCATCATTGCAATTGTAATTGTCACCTTCACCCAAACCTTAAATAATGCATTTCTGTTGAGGTCATTCCACACCACACTCCCTGATAACGTCGTATCGCTTGTCGAAGTGGATTCAGTACCAGCCCCAGTTCCCCTACCCTACCTCGCTCGCCTATTCAGTGCAATGTGGCGGAGGAGGACTCGTCACTGATAACATTTCCTTGACGTGACTACTGACTTGTTCTTTTCAGCATCTTATTCCCCTTGACTCTGGTGACTGCTGACTTGTTCTTTTCAACTTTCAACTCCGCCAATAAAACCGCTGACAATACCAACGCAGCTTTAAATCATCACGGATGAATGGCCTCATCCAAAAGTTGATCGAGATGTCACTACTCCCGAGTAGGTCACTAGCCAACATTATTGCCAAAGCTATCATGTAATCCTAGCTGCCCGCATCTCCACGTGTTGTCGGCCAGGCGGCAGGATACCTCCGTGTCTTAGTAGTGTACCTACGAGAACACCAGTAACACCACGCGTCTAATATACTTAACTTTCGTATTGCTTATGTCCACGGACTGCTTTCAGGTCCTGCAAACTTTCGAAATTGAAATGTATCATCGACTTCGTCACTTCCCCCACTCATTGTCGTCATGTCTTCTTCCTCCATCAAAGACTCAATCGTCTTTCCACGCCGTCTTTTCTCATCCGCTGGTACCAAGTTCAAGGGTGATTCCTCTCTCTGTCCATAAATATCAAATCCTCTTATTACAGCATCTTGCCATGGTACATCACCGTCATCTGTTTCAGAGACCGATGCAAGCATGCAATCCTGCGTATCACTGAATAGCATCGCCGGGTGCTCCGAGTCGACATTCAGCCAGCGCACAATTGTCTTACCAATGATCTTGCCGCCTGGGATTTCAGTCGCAAAGTCGACAACTTTAGGCTTCTCCCACGATGGATCCCAGAGGTGTACGAGGCCTCGTGTTTCCTCGCCTTCGCACCTGATCATAAGCAACTCATCTATTTTCGCATGCCAAGTGACTCTTGCGATTGGAGAATGCAAAATCATGACTGCTCTGAGTATTCGCGTACCAATATCCCAGATCCAAATCGTGGTTGGCATCCTCTCGGTTCTTGTTGCTAACAAAGTCCCCGAATTATCAAATGATAATAGGTTCGTACCAGTTTTGACATCGTTATTACTGGCTGGGGTAGTTCCTGAGGTTGGTGGGCATATTGCTTGCGTTGCTGCCGCGAACTCTCGTTCTACCCCTCCATGCTGTGAGGGAACGATTTGTTCTTGCCATACCTGTAGAGACTCGGCGGGGGTGACTGATGTCGTATGAATAACATTCATGGATTCGTTGAAAGAAGGCGTTGCAAGAAGAGTGACCCTGGAGCTGTAGTCGCCAATTGCAACATGAGTTCCCGTTCTGTTCCAATCAAGCATCTTGATGCCAGCGCCAAGCTCGATATCAGCTTCCTCGTGGCAAGTTGGATCTGGTCCGTTCCATGTCTTGTAAAGATGTCCGTCAGCTGTGTATACGAATATCCTATGCCCTTGCGAGGCAGATTCCCAAACTGCAAGCCACCTTCCATCCGGGCTCCAAATAATCCCTTGAGCATCGATGCTTTCTGAATGCCACGATCTCATAACCTCCATATTCTCTAACGTTTGGATGCTTATGATGTCCTTCCCTTCGCTTCTCGTCAAGAGAGCCAGGTTCTTGCTCCCTGGGCGATATGAGAATCCCTTGCCCGCATTTCCTGGATGGTAGAATTTTGGGGAGTTGATGTCAACTGACTTTGATGTTGTCAGATTCATGATCGACAGCTTCAGTCCAAAGTCCGAGAAAACGCATATTTCATCATCGGTAGCTCCAAATGTTATGTAGGTAACCTTTGTTGTTCCAGAAGTCGGACTCGTAATATTGGCTGAGAATTGGGGATTGGTAATGGAGTAGACGCGGATGTTGTCTGTGGATGCAAGCAAAATCCGAGTCGAAGAAGCAGACCATAGGAACCAAGATATGGAGCTCAAAAGTTCGGGAGGGAGGGTTATAACGCGTAGAGTCTCGAGAGAACGCGTCTCGCGGATGTTGAGCTTGGAAGAAATGATCGTTGCGATGTATGCGCCATCAGGGCTGGGAATAGATTGGGTGGATGCTGGAAATCAAGAACATGTTAGCTGGATACGCAGACATCTTTTCTGGGAGATCTTACACTTCAGATTCCTAGAGAAACGCATTTTGTCGGGTGTTTGAATGGTTGAAGGGGTGTTGAAGCTGGTGAGAGATTTGTTTACATTTAACCTACTCAAGTAGTTTTCTCACCGCTTTGAGATTCTGCCACCATGCAACCAGATAAGCCCCTCCTAACCGCCGCCTTGATTGTCTTCTGTCAAAGGAAGCTATTCCCCCCACTTACGTAACAAAGTTTGCTCCGTCATCTTCTCTCTATTTTCTTCTTCTTTCCTATAATTATCTCTATTAGTATGGTCGACATGTCAATCTATACAATTCCCTCCCTTTCTTATTGAGTGTGAAATCCTGCCAAATGGCTTCATTAAGAGCCGGTCTCTTCCGTGGTGGCAAGCGTCACTTACTGGCTTCAACCACCCGAAAAGGAATCGCATCTTCTGCTCCCGCAGTTCAAGAATACCCTCGACATGATCTCCCTCCTGCAACAGCTCAAAGTCGCCGTGATGCCATCAAAGATGCCAAACCGTTCTCCGCATTCCTTACAGACACCTTCGATAGACAACACGACTACCTTCGAATATCCTTGACCGAAAAGTGCAATTTACGATGTCTATACTGTATGCCTGAAGAAGGAGTTCCTCAATCACCTCCGGCAGAGCTCCTCACAACTCCCGAAATCTACCTCCTCTCTTCCACATTCGTATCTCAAGGCGTTACCAAAATTCGACTGACGGGTGGCGAACCAACTATACGACGAGATATCATTCCGCTGATGCAACAGATTGGTTCCTTACGGTCACAGGGTCTGCGGGAGCTCTGCATTACAACTAATGGCATATCCCTCCATCGAAAGTTGGATAGCATGGCGGAAGCAGGCTTGACTGGCGTGAATTTGAGTCTGGATACGCTAGACCCCTGGCAATTCCAAATCATAACTCGGCGGAAAGGATTCGAAGCCGTCATGAAAAGTATCGAGCGAATTCTTGAGATGAACAAGCTCGGAGCTAGAATCAAGCTGAAGATAAATTGTGTGGTGATGCGGGGTATGAACGAGCGGGAAATCCTCCCTTTTGTGGAGTTGGGCCGAGAGCAAGATATCGAGGTCCGATTCATCGAATACATGCCCTTTGATGGAAATAAATGGAGTCAAGGAAAGATGCTGAGCTATCAAGAGATGCTGGATATTATACGGGCGAAATACCCCGATTTGCGAAAAGTGCAGGATCACAAGAACGACACGAGCAAGACGTACGAGATACCTGGCTTTGTTGGGAGAATGGGGTTTATTACAAGCATGACGCATAATTTCTGCGGCACTTGTAACAGGCTACGAATCACTAGCGATGGAAATTTGAAGGTGTGTTTGTTTGGGAATGCTGAAGTGTCTTTGCGGGATATTATACGGAAATCGAATAGTGGCAATCCGATCGATGCAGAGGCATTCGAGGCTATGAAACAAATCGAGATGGATAGACGGCAAGGCTTGGCCCCTGGCCCCCTTGGCACCTCGGATCATGAAAAGGAGCTGCTTGAGGTTATTGGCAAGGCAGTCAGCCGGAAGAAAGAAAAGCATGCTGGTATGGGAGAGTTGGAGAATATGAAGAATAGGCCAATGATCTTGATAGGTGGGTAGGATTTCATCTTTTTACGAGTGTATGAGAACACATTTGCATTGTTGGAGTTGTATACCCAATTTATATAATTGTAGGTAGGAATATAGTCATTTCCCAAAAGATGTCCTAGGCTAGCCTTTACGGAATTATGTACTAATTGTTCGAATAGATGAAAAGAATACCCGACACAGCTCTTTCAAACGTAGGAGAACTTCTCCCTTATCCCGACAAATCCCCAGCTACCTCCTCAACAACTCCTCAAACCTCGCCTCCCTCCACCTCCGCGCCTACTCCACTTCCACATCCACCTCCAAACCCTCTTCCACAAACTCCACCTCCCAAAAGCTCACACACCTCACCCCCACCGGCACAGCGCACATGGTCCCCATATCCACCAAGGCCCCCACCTCCCGCACAGCTACCGCCCGCTGCGCCGTCCACTTCTCGAATGCCACAGCGATTCCTCTGATCCGCGCTAATGCGATGAAGAAAGGGGATGTGCTGGGTGTGGCAAGGGTAGCGGGCATTATGGCTGCGAAGAAAACGAGTGAGATGGTGCCGTTGTGCCATCCGCTGCTGGTTACGTTTGTAGGGGTTGAGATTGAGGTTTTGGGGGGTGGGGAGAAGGAAGGGGAGAAGGCAGGTGGAAGTAGAAGTCAAGGGGGTTTCGGAAGAGTAGAGATAGAGGCTACGGTCTCGTGTGATGGCAAGACAGGCGTGGAGATGGAGGCGTTGATGGCGGCGAGTACGGCGGCGTTGACCGTGTATGATATGTGTAAAGCCGTGGACAAGGGGATGCGGGTTATGGATTTGAGGGTTGTGAAGAAGGAAGGGGGGAAGAGTGGTAGTTGGGTTGAGGGGGAGAGGGTTGATGGGGATGAGTAAGAATGGTGGTGGGTGATGTATATCCGTAAGTTTACCGTCTCGTCTTGGACTGGACTAGACACATGAAGCGGCATCTTATCATTGACTTTCAATGTCCCATGCGGTCTTTCGTATCGGCAATATATATTGTTTTGTACTATTCTCTACACTGGAAGCAACGGTTGGAAATAATGCATGTACTGCTGGGACATAATAGACGATCAAAGGAAGACATTTTCACTTCCTGACCGCTTGTGAATGTCTTTACTGCTTGCCCTGAACGGACATCGAGGTTCTAGCTCGTGATAAGATCGCAGGCCTTTCCAAGCTTGCCTACTATTATCTCTTCAACCGACCTTTGCTTCCCAGCCTTGTATTTCGAGCAAGCTGTTGAGAAACTATTAATGATGAAAACGTCGAATAACCTACCTCTCTTTCTTATCTCACAAAGCAGAATTCTCAGTAGCTAGTTGCTCTCTCGGTGAATAAGATCTGGTCTCGGAGAACGTTTAATGTTTGACTGCAATTCACTGATCAAGGCGTGCTCTTGCAGAGAGTGAATATCATATCTAGTCAATCACTATCTGCTTGTTATCTTTAACAATAGAATATCTGACTCTCTATCCTATCAATTCTTTTCATCAACCTTTTTCATCGGTCCTCTTCATCAAGCGTTCCTTCTTGTGTCTCGACGAGAGAAACGGAGTAGAGTTTGTAACTATATCTCAATTCGTCCATCAAAATCCAAAACGCCATTCACCCGGTATGTTCACCTCCACTACCAAAGCTGAAATTGCTGTTGCTAATGTTGGGTCTAGTTGTCAGATTACCTCCAATCACGTCAACCTCAAGCTTCACAGCAAGAACGAGTCCGACAACAACATAGCTCCGTTGAAATCCAATGATAAAGTCATGCCTCAACAGGTATTTCCCCACCAGATTCCGACTTCAAAGCACAACTAACGGCTCGATTAGAACTCTACCTCCAAGCAAAAGCCAATGATTCGTAGATACAAAGAGGTTCACGCCATTCTGTTCCACTGGCAAGAAGATGATGCAGTTGGCGTTTTATACGACATGCAAACCCTCGCTGGCCTCTTCAACGATACCTATCAATTCTCCAGTGTCGGAACCCATCTGATTCCTTCTAAAAGTCCATACTCCTTTGTAGAGAGAGCTCTGGATAACTTCAAGCGAGCACACTCTCATCCCGAGAGCCTGCTGATCGTCTACTACAACGGACACGGCTACCTAGAGAATGGAAAGATGATGATGTGCGCATATGCGTGAGTACTTGCTGCACTCGAAACATTCACCTCTTCTGATAACATCATAGCAAGGCAAAAGATCACCACACTCCCATCCCCTCAATCGAATGGTATGCGCTTCAAGTCGGACTCGAACGCACTGTATCCGATGTTCTCATCCTGCTGAGTACTTGCGCATCCGGAGGCGCACTGAGGTCCTCTTCGGCCAAAGAAGGTGGTGTAACGGAGGTTATTGCGGCTTGTAATTCTACGGGTGTGACCCCTGTGACGGGCGATTTCTCTTTCAGCAGTGCACTCACCGCTGAACTCCAGAGACTGGCCATCATCGGTCGTACATTCTCAGCTGCTGAGTTGCATGAGGGCATGCTAGCCCACATTCAGCGTAAGAGCAATGCGCATGAAGAGTGGTTGTCTACTCCACCGACACATCAGGCGGCACCTGTCATCATCCGCCTTAACGGTGGTCATCAGTACCCAAGCCTTGCACTGAGGGCTTTCAAATCCAACTCTGCTGACAATGCGGCCGAAGCCCATCGTTATCAGGATAGATTATGGAAGCGGGTCGTCGATCGATGGGAGACTTCCATTCCGGCCAAGATTAGGACCGCGATCCAAGCACGAAAGGAAGCGGAGCTGGTCGAGACCCATACCCAAAATCTAATTGCAGATGTGCATTTACAGGAGACTGCCTGGTTCTTTCAGCGAAGGGCTAGTGACTGAAAACAAACTAGAGAAGTAAGTGAATGAGCAACCACACTCATCATGGCACAGACATAACTAACCTTTGGCTTCAGAAGCTTGCATGGACGTGCCGATATCGGATCAAGCTTGTAAGAATTTTAGATGAGGAAATAGGTGTTGCAGTGGTGTCTTTTGATGGGGTATGCGAAACATGAAAGGTTGCAATTGGGTGGCATATAAGTGAAACTTATTGATTTCTGTGGAGGGAAAGCTCTTCTGTAGGGGTTTTCTCTAATATGAGTTTCAGCGCTCATATATCCAGCCTTGCGGTAGAAGATCGTCTGGAAGGAGAAACAATTGATCAAATGAAAAAATACATATTCGAGCAATCCCCTGAAGTGAAGGTATCCCCATTAAAGTAGGGCCGCAATTCAACATCTTCTCCCATTACGCACGGCAGGATTTAATCTTGATATTCGCAGACTAACAGAATATATTGTAGCTCAAGATATGCTAGACCCTGCATCTTCTTTGCATCCTGCATGGGAAAGAGTAGACGCAAAAACCAAATCCTGAATGGAGTGTATTCCCATAACGCTTAAGCGAACCCCCCGATTCAAAGGTTTGATTCAAGTGCCTTTCTAGAGTCACTTCTTGATTGCAGACTCGATATCTCAGATTCACCCCGTGTATTATACGATTCCTTTCACGGAGCCATTGTGAGATTTGGGCAAGTACGATGCATTCATATTTAAAGTTTAGAGCCTACAATGTCGACACTTCTCAACACTCCCCGGCTTTCCTCATCGGCCTTTTCGTAGTCAGCCTCTAATGGCTCCATCATGGATGATAGCAGCGATTATGCCTGTGTGGCAATCAGTCCAGCATCGCTGGCATGGGAACCTGTCTAAGGTCTGCTGGCCCCAACACTCGCGCAAGCTAAAACTAAAGGCGAGCGCACTTAAGGAAATAAAGTACATTACTCACTTCAAAGATCCTATCCAGGTCATTGACTTAAGCACCGGGACGGCAACCCCGCTTGTAGATTGGGCCAAGTGCTACTGTAAGTCGCGCTCCGAACAGGACAAACTCCACAAACCGCGCGGCGGAAAACAGCTTCTTCAGCCGTACAACCGAGAGCGAGATGTTCCATGTAGGACTATTCGAGTCCTCCTTTTACCTTGGGAAGATGACGATAACGACTTTGAGCAATACATAGCGAGTCTCGAGAAAGTCTTTAAATGCATCTACAATTTCCCAACACACTGGTTCATAATCCCTTCTGAGAATCCCAAAAAATTTGTTGAAGAGAAGGTGCAGTGGTTCAAGGCGCAATGTTCTGCGCAGAGAGAACTCTTGATCGTGTACTATGGCGGCCATGGGGATTTTCAGGGAGATAACGAGATAGCGTTTTCCCCATACGAGTAAATCAGTAACATCATCCACTTCATTCCCTTCTGAGCTGACCTCCCTCTAGATTTTCCAAGTGTGAGGATACGAGTTCTATTCCGTACCTGTTATGGGACGACCTATTAGCGGCTCTCGAACATCCCAAGGACTTAGAAATCCTGGTACTGATGGACTGCTGTTTCGCAGCTGGTTCTATCCGCACGGGATACATCCCAGAGGCATCCAGTGGCGGCGTCATCGAAGTAATAGCCACGTGCGGCTTCGAGACGAAGTCATACGGCGGAGCCATCTCCTTTACGCACGCCCTGATCGAAGAACTCATCTCCAAAGCTTCGGATGGTAAAAATATGGTCTTCTCGACTCTAGATTTCCACATGGGGATTTTGCAAAGAACGCTGCAGAACCGTGTGCATAGCCATGAAGTGCGGACGCCGGTTTTTATGCGACTTCGACAATATCATTGTACGGATTCGAGTATTCTGTTGAGGAGTTGTGGAGAGGGTGATGAGGATACTTGGGTTGTGGAAGGGAAGATTTTGGGGGGAGTTGGGGGAGTGTGAGAGGGAGTTTTTGGGAGACAAATATTAAGACGAGGGATTGTGATGCTTG
>QGMJ01000686.1:0-17802 GCA_007821545.1 Lachnellula subtilissima
CGAGTCGGCAGTGAGGTGCTCGCCATGGGTATAGGTCTGCGTATGGAGAGAGGGCAGGATGGACATGGAACCGAAGAGCAGAAGGAGAGCAAGTGCGATGGCGCGGAAGACCTTGGAGGAGTTGCAGTTGCGGCCTTGAGAAGCCCCATCGGAGTGTGGGGCATTGACTTCCTGGGTGACGGCAGGAAGATGAGCTGGAGTTGGGGAAGCGGATGGCGGTGACGGTGGCTGGGGCAGAGCAGCGGAGGGTTCTGCGTGCTCTGATGAGCTGACGGCGTAGGAGAGCGGTGGTTGGGGAAGAGTAGCGAAGGGTTGCGCGTTCTCTGAGCTGTCGGCGATGGCAAGTGGTGGCTCAGGCAGAGCAGCAGAGGGTTCTGCATGCTCTTGGGAGCTGTCAGTGTAGGTGAGCGGTGGTTGGGAAAGAGTAGCAGAAGATTCCGCATGCTCAGGACCGCTGACGACGATAGTAAATGGTGTCTGAGAAAGACCAATAGAGGATTCTGCATGCTCCGAAGAGCTATCAGTGCTGGAAGGCGATGCTGAAGAAGACGAAGGCGGCGGAGAGGCAACTGGATCTGGAACTTGATCGACTTCAGGGTGGTTGACCGGAGTGTTCGATGTTGACGATGGATTTACCCTGCCGAATTTGGCTCTGAAGATCTTTTCGAGTTGTGCATCGAGTTTCTGCTTGTCCGCACGGAGAACCTGTGATTTCTGTCTCTCGTCACGCAGCTCTACTTCAATGCCATCATACTTCTTTTGAAGCTCGGCCATTTCACGTTGTCTCTTATAGTGCATCCTCGAGAGTGCAGCGTCCGTATCCCGAATACGAAGCTCATAATCATGTTTCTGCTTGGAAATCTGGGCGTACTTCTCCTGTACGACAACCTTATTTTCCTCTTCCAATCTGACAAGCACGTCGTTCAGGGTATTCATGACCTCTTCCGTCTCTTTATTGTCGCCCTCAAGCTTGGCAATCGTGTCCTGGAGCTGCTGTTTCTCGGTGAGATCCAAGACCTGGCCAATATTGACGTTGTCTGAAAGAATCCTCAAATTCTTTTCTGAACGGGCGTTCGATTCAGCCTCCTCTGCCTTCTGCTCAGCCTCCTTTGTCTGTTGCTTAGACTTGGCAAGTTCAGACTGGAGCTTTTGGATGTGCGCATCACGCTTGCTGATTGCCTCAACAAGCGACTCGTTTTGGGCCTTCTCTCTTGCGAGCTGGTCATTCACACCCTTGAGCACCTTTCTATGAGGTTCTTCGGCATCTACCTTTGCAGCATCCTTCATGGCGTAATAGTTGGCTTGTCTGTGTACCTTCTCGGCCCAGTAATCAAAGGATTGTATGTACCGTTCCTTGATAACTGCAAGAGCTGCCTTGGCCTTTGGATCTAAGGCTTCAATGTTTGCGAAATCCCCGTCAAAGTTGACGCGTTGATCTGCTACATTGTGGCTGATGCTCCAAACATCATCGAGATATTCCATTGCCTTTTTAAGATTGCCCTGCAGGGTGAATTTATCATTGTGCAGGGTAGCGTTCTCATTCATAGCAGTGATGGCTTTGCCTGATATAAGTTTAATGCAGTGATCGAGAGTAAAACTATTGGAGTAATTTAACCGGCATTTCTTGAATACGATAGCCATGATTGCTCGATCGTAGCCATATTCTCCCTGATTGCCAATGTTCGAGCCCTCGGATGATCTAGACGGAGATGTAGCCTATAGTAGTCAAATATCAGCATCAAGCTTCGTAATGACTAGCGTTCGTAGTAGTAGGTGAGAACATCCATTCCGATTAATCGACGAAGAGACTACCACCAAGAACAGTCCCTCACGGCGGGAGGCAACGGCAAGGAAAGGTTGATGGTCTGAACTTACTTGTGCTTGATTGGTACTCTGTGGCACAGTACTCCCCATAGTTGGAGTATGATGCTCCGCATCTGCAGCTCTGGGCATGTCGGGGAATGCTACTGGCGCACGCCCAATACCAGGGTCAGGCCGAACGTCAGCAATGTCAGGCACGAGAGGAGCACGACCAACACTAGGGTTAGGTCGAACAGCCTCAGCAATGTCAGGTACGAGAGGCACACGATCGACAATAGGGTCAAGTCGAACAAACTCAGCAATGTCAGGTACGAGAGGCACACGCCCAATATTAGGGTCAGGCGGAATAACGTCAGCGACTACAGGTACGACAGGTGCATCGCCGTTTGCAATGGCAGGCCCATGCGACAGTGGAATAGTGACAGGGTCAATGTTCGCAGGGCGCAAGACGTGATCAGCGTTCTCGGACAGACTGTCAACAGCTTGCTGAACAGGAGGAGATTGGGTTTGAGGCTGATCGGTGACCGTGGGAAGAGTACCTTGAGGAATCATATTTGCCATCACTGGAGGAGCGTCAATACCTGGTTGAACGGTGGTAGGGCCCGGAATATTGAGGGGGATAGCTGTTGCTTGCCGAATCACATTGTTTCGAGACTTTGATTGAGGTGGAATGCTCTTGAATGGTCGCTTTGAGAACCGTGACCTAATTCTTGGCGGCGGATAAGTCTTTCGTGAATTGGGGGCGCGGGATTGTTGAACCGGCTCTACATCGTTCATACTGATATCATCCTGGACCACAGGGGCCTGGATTGCAACAGAGGCAGTAATTTGAGGGTGAATCAAAGCCACTGGTGCTCGATTAGCTCTCCGAATTGCTGTCTGCCTATCTTCTTCTTCCGGTGGGTTGTAGAGGTCCTCCACAGACGAAATAGATACAGATCGGTGGTGGCGAGCAGAGAAACCCAATGCCGCAACCGGAGTTACGGCTGGGACTGGAGTCGCAACCGGCAACGAGTTTTGGGGATCTGCTGAAGGTGCTGGAAATGACATAGCGAGTAAGGCAGGGTCAATGACGGAATCATCAGTCATGGATGCTGTACTGTGGGCATTGTACATGTCGCCACCTGTCATATGAGCATTCTGAGACTCATTATCAAAGTCTCCATCTGCCATTACAGTGCCACTCGAGACATTCGAATGTGTATCTTCATCGCAGCCATAGTTTCCAGACATATCAAAAACATTGTTGTGATAGGGTTGCCCAGATGTTAGCAAAGGTTGCAAAGGATAGTTTCCATCGGATTCTTCCTCCTCCATTTCTGACATATCATAATCATGAGCGTTGTTGTATGCCACAGGTGGTTGCCCAGCGAGCCAAGGATCATCTCCATTGTCGCCTTGCAATTGCCTATTGATGTCTCCTTGCAATTGCAAATTGGGATCTTCGTCGTCGACCCAACCAAGATCGGGATCAACGAATTCTAAAGTATCAGAATCGGCGTCGGGAATGTACCCCATCATTGGATCATTGGAGGATGCATTGAGGAATGGGGATGCATGTTGAGAGACAGTAGGTGGATTATACGACATTTTAGCTGTCGTGGAAGCGCTAAATTCATAAAATTTTAGCATCCAACAAGTACCCCCTCCACGAAGAATGATATGAACTAACCAGGGCTACCCAGAATCGCCCTGCTCGGCACTGAGGATGATGGAGAATGTCTCCGGGGTCCGTGTCGGGTCCTCCAAAGGGTCAGATTCTTTGCCTTTTCGGAAAAAACACAGTCTTTGCCACTGAAGCTTTGGAGGCGTTTGGTGGTTTTGAGAATTTGGTTATAGGGGTCTGTACTTATTTTATGGATAGCCGGGCGAGCAGATCTTGAATGAGCGAACTGTCAACGCTCCAAAAGTTCTGTGAGCGCACAGATAGGTATCAGAAGGAGGAATTTAGAAAGGTGGTGAGGTGGAGGGTTTGGAAAAAGAGGCTGGACTGTTTAATTGAGCTTAGCGTGACTCGACACTGAATTCACATATCGGCTGTAATTTAAAAGCTGGCACAACCCATCTGGGCATATTTAATACTATTACTCCAGTGAAGGCATACGTATTACCACAAACTGCATGATAAATGCACAAAGAAATATGTCCTCAGTCAAATATCCTAACATAGGTACCGTATACTTTCCTGCACCTGTAACTTCAAGGCTCATTTGCTCGCCTATGTAGTGATTGTACATGAAATTCCCAAATATTGGTAGTATACAAACAATTGATTACTTCAGGTCATTTGCTTTATTGCCATGTCCTTCAATCCATAAAGCTTAGGGGGTCTACTACAAGACCGGCATTGTATAGAGCAAAGGAATGGACAAGCGGACTTTCTAGCTTTGATAGTGAATAATTCTTCGCATAACCGGCACTCTTTGAAGCTACGCCACAAATGATCAGGCGGCTACTTGAACTATCGGAGGGTCATCACCCCAAATCAGTCATAGCTTGGAAGTCCACGCCTCATACCAAACAGACAGGCTTTTGACCCACAAATAGCAAATAAGATAAGACGGTCCACCGCAAGCAAACAGTCAATCATGTGGTACAATCGGCCACACAACTATGACGATTGACTATATGAACATCCCAATAACAGTAACACGTCTCTAAACAGTGCAAGGGCACCAATTGAAACAAAAGCAGTACGAATGAAGGCGTGCAGTGACAAAGTTATCTGACCCTCTCCATATTTTATATGCTTGAAGAGCAGCGCCAAGAACTGAATCCTATGTTTACTCTCAGCGTATCGAAGTACATGCAAATCCCGATTTCCTCCTTACTTCTCATTGCATGAACAATATTTTTTCATGCGAGTAACATCCCATTTTGTAGCAAATGATATATCCTTGAATCGAAAGAGATAAAGAAAAGAATTGGGGAGAAGCAAGCAAGTGCAAGAGGATTGGCTAGATTGGCAAAGACCATTGAGAAGGACTAAGTCCACGGGGAAATGGACGGGGGAATATGGACAAGAAGAGAACCCCTCCATCATAGGGATTTTCTCTCCATCATTCTCTTTCTCTTCTTGATATGATAAACCAGAGGTAGTTGAACTAGCTATATGAGACAACAAAAGACAAAACTTCGCTTCCTTTCTCTTCTCTCACTTGATCTTGCTTTCCCGAAAGAGCGTTAAAATACTTTTCGCAAACTTCAAAATAAGTCCTTTAACAACTACGTCCAGTGATCTCAAGATACTCTGCTATGACTTTGGTAGAAAATACATTTCCAGGAAATCGTGCTACCATTGCTGTTGAATCTGGTTCAGGTGAAGAGAGATGAGGTGAGGTTGAAGTAAAGTAGTGGGGCAGTAAGACAAAGCAGATGATGACTAAGCAAGATTACACAAAACCATCACCAAGTCTCACAACCTTCGTTGAAGCTTCTATACCATAGCATCTGTACATTTCCATCCAGCCGGCTTCGTTCTCATAACCTCGAACCTCAAAAATCATGGCTACGTGAAGTTGGACGCTACTCGTGATGCTTGCAAATTCTCATCAGGTGATTGGCCGTCCACCCAATCCCTACGGATTTACATCCTCGGCCCTCCTACCCCACGTCTTGAGTACCGACAACACCATCCTGCGACGAGTGAAGTGGGGCGGGGTAGCTTGTGGGCGCGAGGCGGGGTGTAGATACTCGCTCGTAGAGTAGATGACCCTCTCCCATCTTGTCCTTCTTAATCAATTTTTCTCTTGTCATTTCCTTCCAACTCAGTATCCTTTCTCTCCCCACCAAACCTCTCCACTACCTCTATCCCCAAGCAAAATAAGGAAACATGGCTCCTCCATCCGCTACCTACGAAGTCGTTGACACCGGCGCATCAGTGCCTACAAACGGGCATGACAAAGCCGCGACTGTCCCCCTGGAGCCAGGACTCACAGAGAAGCAAGGCGAGATGGTAGGATTGAACTTCCAAACCGCTCCAACTTTCACGGACAAGTATGAGGAGCGTGCATATCAAAAGGGACGATTAGCATTAGCCTTTAGAATTTTCGCCAAGCTGGGATTCGATGAGGGTGTTGCAGGGCACATTACTTTGCGAGTATGTCTCCCACCATTGCCCCTCTCGTGACAAGAAGCAAGAAGCTAATATATGTTGTCCAACGACACAGGACCCCGTAGATCCAACCTCCTTCTGGGTCAACCCCTTCGGTGTAGCCTGGCCCCTCCTCAAAGCCTCCTCCCTAATCCTCGTCAACGCCGACGGGAAAGTCATTGACGGCGGTCCCGTACGCTTGCTCAACACAGCCGCATACATGATCCACCACGCCGTGCACACCGCACGTCCAGACGTAGATTGCGTCGCGCACTCGCACTCCATCTACGGACGTTCCTTCTGCGCGCTCGGCAAGAACCTCGATACCATCACGCAAGACTCATGCGCGTTCCACAATGACATTGCTCTCTACAGTTCGTTCCGCGGTATCGTGCTAGCTGCTGATGAGGGGTTAGCCATTGCTGCGGCGCTCGGACAGAAGAAAGCGGCTTTATTGCAGAACCACGGACTTTTGACGTGCGGGAAGAGTATTGAGGCTGCTGTGTTCTGGTTTATGAGTTTGGAGAAATGCTGTCATGCGCAGCTGCTGGCAGATGCTGCGGCGGGCGGGGTGGGGGGAACGACGGTCAAGATTCATGAAGCAGATGCGGCTTATACATATAAGACTGTGGGCACTGAGAAGGCGGGTTGGTTTAGTGCAAAGCCTACTTTTGATGTGATGGAGCATGAAGCGGGCGTGGATTATAAGTCGTGAGTCTGAAATGTGGTCGCATGGGAGCGGAGTTTTTCTATATTTGCACTGTTGGGTGGCCACTTATAATGGCAAGGCATTTGTCTTTTCCCTGCTTTTTAAATGAATTAACTTCTTGCTTTTCTACTTTAAGCGTTCACCTTTGTAGAATTCACGAGCCTTGTCAACAGTTTAGAACCAAGGGTCCTTTCTCACGTCAATATACCCCAGTCCCAAGTAGGAATCACTTTACCTTCGTTTCTATTTATTTATTTGGTTAGACCCCCCAAAGATCAAAGTCAATCCATCGGCGAGCTCGGAATTAACACAAGTCGAGACTCACTTCGCGGGTTTCTCCCAATACGGACTAGCTTGGTCGGATTTAGCACTTCCGGTGCACACAACCACGCTACACTTTTATCTAACAACCATACAGACTCCATACATCGTGAGTATAACTTCCTCCAGTTTAGTATTTTCAATATTGGCGCAGTTATGAAATGCACTGGACTCCGACTGAATGGCGCGGCTTTTTTACTATAAATTCATCACAATCCCTCTTCTTAATATGCCACTTACTCACTCAACTTCCGTTCATACGCTTCCTCAACCTAATTCAACTCAACCTACTATTCCGTTCAACAGAGCATAGGATAACAATATCCCAAACCCCTCCTTTAAAATGGAAGACCACGCTCTAATCGGCGCCGCAAAATCTATCCCCACCTCCCCCGCAACCCCCATTCTCTCCATCCAACCCCTCACCATCGCTGCCCCCTCCCGCCCAGGTTCCATCCCCCTAACCCTCAAAGTATCCGCCCCTACAATTGGCACTACCCTCCCCATAATCCTCCTCTCGCACGGCCACGGCACCTCCAACAACCTCTCCTCCTTACACGGCTATGGCCCGCTCGCCGACTTCTGGGCCGCGCATGGCTTCGTCGTAATCCAGCCCACGCATCTCTTCTCAAAGACGCTGAGTCTAGATCCCACAGCCTACCCGGAGGCGCCGTTGTTTTGGAGATCTCGCGTCCAAGACATGTCGCTCATCATCGATAACCTAGACGCGATCGAGACGTCGTTCCCCGCCATCAAGGGGCGTTTGAACCGTAGCAAGATCGCCGTTGCCGGACACTCTCTCGGCAGCCACACAGCGGGCATGTTGCTCGGCGCACGCCTGATCGATCCCGTCGACGGACAAGTCGTAAACCTCAAAGACCCACGCATCAGCGCCGGGATCCTCCTAACCCCCATCGGCAACGGCGCCGACGGGAAAGACCTCAGCGTCTTTGCGAACGAGCACATGCCCGTCTTCCGCAACCCTAGTTTCGCCGAGATGACGACGCCAACGCTCGTGGTAGTGGGCGATGTGGACGTGAGTCCGCACCTCACGACGCGCGGGGCCGATTGGCACGAGGATCCGTATCGGCTGAGTGAGGGGCCAAAGAGTATGCTTACTGTGTTTGGGGCGGGTCATTTGTTGAGCGGGGTTTCGGGGTATGATAGTGCGGAGACGTTTCAGCATGATACGGAGAGTCCGGAGCGGGTGGCGTTGGTTCAAAGGCTTACTTGCGCGTATCTGCGCAGTGAGCTTGATCTCAGTGATGGTGCTTGGTCGGAAGCGTGTGCTGCTTTGTCGCTTGATGAAGCGAAGGGGTTGGGCAAGGTTGAGTCCAAATAGGGAGCGCAGCGCCGTTGAGGAATGTGTTAGACTGTGATTTTGTTGATGGTGGCATGTCAGGGTGTCTTGTGTTAGATAGGTTAGTAGAATGTAGAGGTTTGACAGGTATACCTAAGATAAAATCATATGCTTCATAGATCCTTCAACAATGTATGCACTTAGCTGCAAGACGGGATAAAGGCGAACAATAACTTGGACAGTTGAAAAAGGCTCTTGGCGCTAATAGATACAGGACATGGTGGCTACGACCCTAGGTATCGTAATGTTTCATCTAGAGAAAAGAAGACCCAAAAAGGATTAAATTTTTTGTATACTGTAGTCCAAGATATACTAACAACTAAAAATATGCGAGACTAGAATCGGAAAGGCAAGACCCTTGAAAATTGAACAACATAATCAATGAATTCTACGATTTAGATTCCCTCAACCAAAGGACTCGAGGCAAATGGCCTCCTAACTCCTACGTATAGTAGTTTACAGCCGTCTGCACAAAAAAAAGAGGCATCGCTGTAGACAGAAAAGCAACACCGATTTATAATGTACCATGG
The DNA here is from genome assembly GCA_007821545.1 of Lachnellula subtilissima. Lineage (NCBI taxonomy): Eukaryota > Fungi > Ascomycota > Leotiomycetes > Helotiales > Lachnaceae > Lachnellula > Lachnellula subtilissima. Next base: position 8,835 of record QGMJ01000686.1, read on the forward strand.
AGCGTGGGACATTAAAAGCCGACAAGAACAAGTGCCGCTTTTTATGTCCAGAAAACTCGAAGTTTTGTGATTTATAATCAGGGGTACTTTTGTAGAGAGGCACGTAAAACACTACAGGGCCATTGCCAAAGTGACATATTTCGGGGAATGAAGAGAATGAAGTCGGATGGTGGGAACTTCTGAATATCATGATATCAAGTGCGTGAGAAAAGGAAATGCTGGCGTTAAGATAGTGAGATATTGCTTATTGCAAGGCTGATGGAGAATGAAGAACGCTGAAGAAAAGGCGGCACTGGTTTTAATGTTTCAATCCTAGTGGCACATTTAAAAGCTGGTCTACAGTAAAAAGCCGGACCTGCTTTTAATGTTTCAAGCCCAGTGGCACATTCAAAAGCTAGTCTATAGTAAAGAGCTGACACTGCTTTTAATGTTTCAAGCCCAGTGGCACATTCAAAAGCTTGTCTACAGTGTGGATCCTACTACACCAACGCGAATGTCTGAAGTACAAAAGCAGAAAGCATGCATTTGGTGGCTTTCAGCTGTATTCGTTGTAGAATCTCAAGATTGCCCATGCTGCCTCTTCCGGGGACTCTTCAGCGATAAAATGACCAGTGCCACCCGAAAAGTTTCTACCGATCATTTGACCCTTTCCCATCCAGTCCTGCCAGACTTTGCCCATCCATATGTTTTCGTCGACCCATTTCATGGAGTACAAGATAAAAACATCGACATCCATCTTCCTGCCCGCTCTCTGGTCTTCGTATTGAAGTCGGACATCTTCTTGAGCACCGGCTCTGAACTCATCACAAGTAGCTCTGATGACGGACTCGGATTTGAAAGACTTTGCATAAATAGCGATCGAATCGTTGCTCTTGAACATGGCAAGTCCCTTCTTGCGGGTTCCAACCCAGCGGTTGAGACACATTCTCACATAGGCGTCGCCACCTTGTGCCATGATCATTTCCGTTGCGACCTCCACATTAGCCAGGAATGGCCAATGGAACGATGCTACAGATGTTTCTGCCACCCCAAAGTACTCCCACTGTACGGCAGTCGGGATGATATCAATTAAAATTGCCCCTTTGATGGAAAAGGAAGGGTAGTCGGCTTGGTCGACGGCAAGACGATGACAAACCCGGGCTCCTTGGTCGTGGCCAGCGATCATTATAGGCCTTATATCTGCATGCCTCAGGCGAAGATGTTTACGTGGACGATTATTTGAACGTATTAGGAGAGACTGAAGGGTCCTGAGAATAGCTTGACCGACGCTTCGTTTGTCGTGAGGGCGGCCTGGGAGGGGTGATGACCGACCGTAATCTGGTACGTCTGGGATGAAAAGCGGGATATCTCGTGGAAGACACGTGACTAGATGCCTCCACCTGTACATAGAAGTTCAGCAAGAGTGAAGCTAATAGCAGGCAGACAGATACGTACATAAAACTTGTTTGGGGATAGCCATGAAGCAAAACAAGAATGGGCTTTCCGTTCATTATATCCCACAGCCCACGCTCATAATAAAAGATATTTCCCTTTGCAGTCGTGGTGATGTTGAACCGCAAACCGAGAGAGACCATGTGTTGAATGTCATTGTCTTTTTCCAAGGTATTCCTTTTGTCGCGGGAAAGTTGGTACATGGTAGGTATACAGTATGCGTTTGAATAAGCGAAAGAAGTGAGTTGTGGAAAAGGATATTGAAATGGGGATGAGTATGGGGATGAAGATGGAGACGAAGAAGCTTGAGTTGGATAAAGAGAATGTAATGGACGTTGGTAAGATATACAACCTACGAGGGAAGGAGCGCTTTTGGGTGGTGGACCGGCAGTGGGGCACTGGTTTTAATGTTTCAAACCCGGTGGCAGATTCAAAAACAGGAATAGATAGAATCCAATCCATCGCTAAGTGATATAAACAACAACAACATCAATCCCAAGCAAGGTACGCTTGATACCTCCATACGCTGGAAACAGATGGAATAGACTTTTATGATGGACAGAAAAAAAGCGGCGTGCATTTTATAATGTGCCAGGTAGCGTGGGACACTAAAGGTCGATGTAAGTAAAGTAAGTACCGCTTTTTGTGTCCAGCGAGGGAAGCCAAATTAAGAGCCAAAGGGTTCATAATTGACAGTCTTTTTGCTGGAAGGCCGTAAAACAAGGAGATGATTCCCATTCGGGGGACTGTTCAGACCACAAAAACCCCAAGATACAATAGACAGGCTTCATGCAAATGGATTAAGCTTTCAATGGTAAGATAGACACGGAAAGGTATCGGTATCGATTGATATATAGAGCTGAGATGGAAATAAAGGAAGAAGAATATCTGGAGGTTAACAATGATCACGTGTAGTCGGCAATACGTTTATCCTAGCTGCCGAGAATCCTGGTCCACTCTTGAAGTAAGCTTGAGCTTTGAAAAATCGCAATTATTCAAGAAGTTTTGAATCGCAACGAGTACCACTTTTCCACAAACGACTCATCAATTGTAATAACCATGGCTCGAGGAGGCAAAAGGGTAAGTACATCAATGGAACTCAAATTGTCCTTGGCAGCTTTCTGACATTTCTAGGGTGGTGGATTTCGGGGCAAACGCGGGGGCGGTGGGGGCAGAGGAGGGGGCAGAGGAGGGGATCGAGCTCCATACGACAATCGAGTCAGCTATGACAAAGTTCCCAAGCAGAACCCCCGTCTAGAGAAATATTATAACGATGTTCTGGGACTGCCCGAGGAGGAGAGGGAGGCTTTCTGGAATGCATATAAGCGTGAGGTGAGTTATCGAAGAACCCAAATATATTTCTTGCCAAGATGCTTCAGGAGTCTGTAATTTTTACAGAGTACCTATAGTTGCTTTGAAAATGTCTCACGGCTCCTAGGTCATTATTGCACTCTTGGTTTTTCAACCAACGAGAAGTAAAGCTGACCCTTCCTACACAGCTGCCAAATAGCTTCCGATTTACAGGATCCAAAGGCCATGCGCTCGCTGTACAGAAGCTTTTCCAAGATAGATACATTCCAGAGATATCTAGCATCTCCCATCACGATGGCAACCTCGTCGAGCCCCCGAAGCCAGTCCTTTGGTATCCAGATGACCTTGCGTGGTGGATGACGACTCCAAAGAACGTCGTGCGCCGGTTCCCTCCTTTTGCAGCCTTCCAGAAATTCTTGGTATCCGAAACAAGTGTTGGAAATATTAGCAGACAAGAGGTTGTTAGTATGATCCCACCTTTGGTCATGGATCTACAACCTGGCATGACTGTCTTGGATATGTGCGCAGCTCCAGGAAGCAAGGCGGCACAATTGTTGGAAATGGTACACCGAGGGGAAGAGGCTCGAGTCCATAAATCACTACGTGATCATGCTCAAGAAGATGGGCGAGAAATAAGCCCTGGACCAGAACTTACATTGGATGACGCAGAGAAGTTGGAGGTCGATTCTAGTGATTATGGAAGAGCTACGGGCCTTCTCATTGCGAACGACTCGGATTATAAGCGCAGTCATATGTTGATCCACCAGCTGAAACGATTATCCTCTCCGAACTTGATTGTCACGAACCACGATGCAACGATGTATCCTTCCATCAAGTTACCACCTACCCCGGAGAACCCTGCTACCAATCGATACCTCAAGTTCGACCGGATATTGGCAGATGTACCATGTTCAGGAGATGGAACAATGAGGAAGAACGTCAATTTGTGGAAAGACTGGCAACCAGGAAATGCTCTTGGGCTGCACATTACTCAAGTCCGAATCCTGGTTAGAGCTCTCCAGATGCTCAAGGTTGGAGGTCGTGTGGTTTATTCAACCTGCAGTATGAACCCTGTGGAGAACGAAGCTGTTATTGCATCCGCTATTGAGAGATGTGGTGGACTTAAGATGGTTCAATTGGTACCAAGCGATGACCAACTACCCCTTTTGAAACGAACGCCTGGATTGAAGAAATGGAGCATCATGGACAAGGTTGGCGATACATGGTCTACAATGGAGGAAGTCGAAGAATATGATAAGAAATATGGCTCCACAATGGCCACCGAAAAGCTTTCCCCAGGAATGTTTGCACCAAAGGTTGGATCTGAAGAGGAGGAAATACCATTTGAGAGATGTATGCGGGTATATGGTAAGCCATCAGCTTATTAATGTTTCCCAGCTCCTGGGACATCTCAGACCATTCCAGATCTCAAGTAAGGCTAATATGTTGATAGGACACATGCAAGATACCGGTGGGTTTTTCATTGCGATCTTAGAGAAGAAAGCGGAATTTAGAGCCAAGCCCGAATCGGATCCAAAGAAGACTTCCGATGCAAAGCCGATCATCACCGCTATCGTTGATGAGATCGAGTCAATGCCTGCTCCTGTTGATGGAGGAAGTGTGGCTCCTAAGATTGAAGCGGCCGATGCCCTCACTGGACCCTCAGAAACCACTACAGAGGTTACACCCGTTGCACGACAAAACCAGGAGAATCCGGCACCCGATGCTACCGTAAGTGGAACAAAGCGCAGTGCTGAGGATGACGAGGAAGAGGTAGCTCAATCCCAAAATGTCTCAAAACCTGTAGAACTTTGCTTACCCACGACTTTACAGTTTGATGCCGTATCCCGGACCAAGAAGCTCAAAACCAAGGAAGACCTCGAGGAGCCTGCCTCAGCAGGTTTCCAAGACCGACAAGTCCACTACCCACCACCGCCAGGCGCCGAACTGGACCTCAATACCCGTCCCGGCGACCTTCGCGATGACAAAACTCCTTTCCGCGCCAATCCCAACAAAAACCGCAACAACCAACAATTCGAAGAACCCTTCAAATACATCTCCGGTACTCATGATGAAGTCCAATCCATCGAGTCATTCTACAAACTTTCCCCTCGATTCCCACGGGATCGCTTCATGGTGCGCAATGCGCAAGGCGAGCCCGCCAAGACAATCTACTACACTTCCGCTCTCATCCGCGACATTATGACCGAGAATGAAGGCAAGGGTATCAAATTCATACACGGCGGGGTGCGTATGTTCATGAAGCAAGACGTCCAAGGCGACGGAGTTTGTAAATGGCGTATCCAATCCGAAGGAATGCCTATCCTCGAGGGCTACGTCGGCTCGGAGCGAGTCGTTCGTCTTTACAAAAAAGAAACCCTACGCAAATTGCTTATTGAGATGTTCCCTAAACTCTCAGACGGAGCGTGGAAGGACTTGGGCGAGATTGGCGAGCGCGTTAACAATATCGGCATGGGTTGCTGCGTGCTGAGAATCGAGCCGAGCGAGGAGGCTGATGGCTTTACTGAGCGCCAGGTCATCCCGCTCTGGCGCAGTCTGCATTCTCTCAACCTCATGCTAGCGAAGGAAGATCGTACTGCAATGTTACTACGGATTTTCAACGACACCACGCCGTTAGTCAATAACCACAACCCGGGCAAGAAAGCTGACCCTGCGCCGCCGCCGGAAGTCGAAGTAGAGGATGATGATGCGATGGATGGCGTTATTAAGGGGGTAGGGGGAATTGTGGGATCGATAGAGGGCGCTGCGCCTGTTAAGACGGATGCTGTGGAGGCCAACATCAAACCTGGTCCTTACGATACTATTGCTGCTGCACCGAAGACAGGCGCGGAGTTGGATGTTAAAGCTGAGCGGATTGTCAAGGGTGAGGATACTGAGGGTGGCGATATTGAAGGGCAAGTGGGTGCTCTTCCATAAATTGATGAGAGGGATACTAAGCATACATGCACGTACATGAAAATGGCGATCTGTAGAAATAAATAAAATTTTCCTTGATTTACATTTTTGATCATAATCGTGTTCCGTCTTTGCGTGGAGTAAAAGACGTTGTTGTACTCTTTCCTGACGGACTGATGAAGTGATTAACTTTCACTCGTATCCGTATCTTCTATTCCTATTTCGATAAATAATCTCCTAGGTAGTAATCCAGGATTTTGTTGCAGAATATACTCCGTACACAGTAAAGATGTTGTGGTTTACTGGTTGTTCTACGGTACGGTACTTCTATTCCCATCCAATCGGTACATAACCCTTGTAATGGTGGTGGGTCACCCCGCATTCTCTGGGCTATCTCCCGCAGCCTATGCTGATCACCCCTGGAATACTTATCATAGTAGAAGATCGCGGGGGTTACACTGCATGGGTATCACGGGCATCATGGGCATCAAAGGTCGTTTGGGGATTGATTGGGGGAAAGGGGTACCTATAGGTAAGGCACTAGGTACCTAGGTATGAGCGGGTTGTTTTTTATTTTAGAAGGGTGTGTTTATGGGGTCAGATACGCAATCCTATTTGGATCAAGCCCGGCTAGTCTCAAGACAGACAGACCGGCAAACGGGAACGATTTCGGTGGTTCTGGAGGCTACTTCCAACGCCATATAACCAAATTGATGAAAATGGAGGTCATCAAGAAAGGTCCACCCACACCCCAAAAGACCTTGAATTGCCATGTGCTAATCTTTCCCAGGCCTTCCTTGCCTAATGCAAGATGTCCGTACCTTCCTCGACACCCTCGCCCAGTCCCCCACAGGTATCACCGACCCCTTTGAATCCTTCTACCGCCTCGTCTACCAAATTACCATGCGCACCGTTGGCTGCAGTGACATCGCCAATGACCCCGTGCTCCTCGAGAAAACGCTTCAGCTCTACGAAACGATAGAAGCGAGCGCGACCGCTACAACGATGCTATTCCCGTGGTTCCCAAGCCCATCTGTTATAAAAAGAACCATTGCGGGTGGTAAGTTGTATATGATTATTACTAAAATTGTTGAGCACAGGAATAAGACTGGGATCAGGGAGGATGATCCGTTGCAGTTCTTGATTGATGAAGGAGATGATGTCAAAGGTATCATTGAAGTGTGTTGGCCCGTCCGCTACCCCAGTAAAACTATTTCGTGGAAGCTGGCAATAACGTGAAAATAGTTCATTGTGAGCGCCCTCTTCGCAGGCCTACTAAACAGCGGCACCAATCTAGCCTGGGTGCTCTCCTACCTCGCGCAATCCCCCGAATGGATGGCCCGCGTACGTGCCGAAATCACAGCAGCCGCCGCCAAACATTCCACCCACCCTGATCCATCCGCGCCTTTAATCGACCAACTCAGCACCCTTATCCTCGAGACATGGGAATCCAGCTTCCCAACCATCGATCTCTGTCTCAAAGAAACCATTCGGCTCCAATTGCTAGGCAGTGCGTTCAGGAAGAATATCAGTGGCAGAGAGCTGAGTTTGGGAAATGGAGAAGTGATCCCGCCCGGTGCGTTTGTAGCTTATCATTTGGGTGACAATCATCTGAATCCTGAGATCTATTCGGAGCCGGAGAAGTGGGATCCGTCTAGGTATGAGGAGGGCAGGGAGGAGGATAAGAAAGCTCCGTATGCTTGGGTTGGTTGGGGAGTGGCGAGACATCCTTGTTGTAAGTCACTTGACTTATTCTGCTATTCTACATTTTGATCTACATTATATCTAACTGGATTGGATGGCTAGTGGGCATGAGATTTGCGAAACTCGAGCAAAACGTAATCACTGCCTTCTTCCTCACTATGTTCGACTTCGAACTTGCCGACAAAGCGGGTACTCCGGTCTCTCAAACGCCACCAATAAATTTCAATGGCCATGCAGCGACGAAGGCGGAAGGCGTGTATTTTAAGTATACGCTCAGGACCTGAACTAAACCTTTGCATGTGTACATACGGCGCTATGGCGTCAATCAAGGGTTTGGGAGTCTGGGATGTATGGAGGCTTTTGCATGTCTGATAGAACATGGATGATTTGTACATGGATGAATCTTACATCGATGGCATGAATTCTACAAAAGAATACAAAGATAGATATAGGCTATGCTAGGTATAAATGCATAGTACATCCATCAGCCTCTAACAACCAATCCCCCTCCTGCTCGCTTCGCTTCGCTACCTTATTCCCTCCTCATAGTTCCACGCTGTATCCTTACAGGTCATGCCTTGTCCTAATCCTCCAAATAGAATCGCATTCATCTTATTGATATCACTAACCGCCTACTAACGTGAAACCTTTCCATTTTCACAGATAGCTATGAAAACCAGTCCTCATCTTACCTAAGGTACCTTGCCCTCCTAAACCCCGGGTCCTAGATACAAAACAGGCAGACTAACTACTAGAATCAAACTACCTACCCTTTAACTTCTCTGTAATCCATCATGACATATTATCTTTCCTACCTTATGTAATCTAAATTTTCAATTCATATATGACGTCCATACGTACCTTTTTTTGGTTTTTACGTACCACACTATAACTAATAAAAATTTAATCCTCTTTAAGTTGATATTTGTTACAGATAAATAACAATATCCAAAATCTTCATCCCTCTGGTAAACTCTCACCCGTTTATTTGTTGTATTGTATTACCAGCATCCTTACCTACCTATACACCAGCGCATACTCTCTTCAAATCAAACCGAAAAGAAAATGCTCTCACGATCCATCACCTCACCCGCAGCACTAAAGCGCTCGATTACAATTCCGATCTCGAAGCGAAAAATGAAACCTAGGATGCCAGTCTCACCATCACCATCACCATTAATAAAAAGTCGATTGATGGACAAGGACAAGGACAAGGACAGGGACACAGGAATATGAATACGCCGTTCCGACCCTTGCGGATAAAAAGCACTTCCGATCGTGGATCAAAAAGTTCGAACCCCGGTGGTTGCGGTTGCGGTTGCGGCTTCAAGTGCCCTTCCAGTCAACCCACGCCGAGAGGCGACATCGTTGTTCTGATATCGATCACGTTGCTTTACTCGGGGATTTTACACTATTGGGGATAGCTAGGGAGGATTGGGATGGAAGGGAAGGGGAGGGAAAGCGGGGTTGGGGAGGCGAGCTTAAGGGCGTTTGTGGGTTTGTGGGGGTTGGGATGGGGATTGTTGGGGAAGGGAAGGGAAGGGGAGATGGGGAGTTTGAGTTGAGGAGAAAGGAGGGAAGGAAGGAAGGAGTTGGGATTGAGGGG
>QGMJ01000687.1:0-17798 GCA_007821545.1 Lachnellula subtilissima
CCCCTTGGAAGCCGGCTTCTTCGAGACCAAAAAGCCAAGCACACCTGCACCCCTCCATCCCGTTGGCGCCCCAACAAACGCTCCCTCCAGTTCCCTCACAACTCTAGGTTCAGCCTTGCTTGCCAGCGCTTTGCATTGGATGAGGACTTGCAAGGGCTGGAGTGAGGACGGGAGGTTCCAGGTACCGATGAGGTCGATCCCGTAGTCAGACCTGCCGCCTATGCGTTTGAGGGATAATCCGAGCCGGGACAGTGCGGTTTGAACAGTGTATTCGTAGTGAGTTCCTACGTAGGTTGTGCTTCTTGGGTCCATGTCTGTGCGGGAAGCATACTGGAGGAACGACGGGAGGTCATGATGGTTTGAGGTTTGGTGCTCTGGATAGGCCAGTTCTTCCGAGGCGTTTGTGGTGTATTTTTGGAGGCAAAATGATTGTTGGGTTGGGCGGAAGTGCCGTATATGTCGAGGTAGACGGAGCATACCTTGGGGGTTTGGCCTTTGTCTTCGTGTTTGTCATATAAAACTCATAATTATATTCCTCCTCCCTCGCTCCAATTCACCTGGAATCAAACAGAAAGATGGACGTGCATTGATCTAGAGAATGTCCGAAGCTCGAAAATTGGTGTAAAAGAAGTGAAGCGTGCCAAACAAAAAGTTGAAGTCGGAGATTGAGTTACTTCCTAGTTCCGCTAGTGCGTTCTAATTGGCTGCGGAGACATTCTTTAACCTTGACATCTTGGTCCCTCAGCCTCGTCGCTAACCACAACAATACAATCTTGAAGCCAAGATGGCTGATAAATTAACGCAATTGCAAGATGCTGTTGATCAGGTATGTTTCCCCTTAGCTTTTGCAACGCCTGTACTGAAAATATTCAGCTCGCAAACCAGTTCGTCGCCTCACTTTACTACGTCCACAAACACCACGACCTGAAGACCCTGGGTGCGAGTGACAAGATCCGAGAAGAGAAGAAGGATGAAGCCGCGCAGCGAGAGCCAGATAGTACGCATCCTACGATCTCCTCATATGTACTGAATTAACGGTTTGGGACAAAGTCGAGCCCGTCTCCGCCGATGAATTCAGAGCCGGGCAGAAGGAACTTGCACAGGACCTGATAATGAAAGAGCAGCAGATCGAATTGTTGATATCGGTGCTACCTGGGCTGGACAATAGCGAAAAGGACCAGGAACGTATGATTAGGCAGTTGGAGGATGAGCTTAAGACTGCGGAGGAGAAGAGGAGCGAGGCTGTGAAGGAAAAAGAGGAGGTTTTGGCGAGATTGGAGGGGGTGATACGGAGTGTGAAGAGGCCTTGATTGGGGTTTGTGGGGTTTGATCATTGCTATTTCTGAGCATGGGCTGGCGTTTGGCATACCCTGGGGCACTGAGTAGGCGTTCAGAAATGGATATAATGACATAAAGCATTGCGGTTAATTTGGTCTCATCTAAGACTTGCAAATCTCAATGCTATTATTGGTCTATCCTATACCTCTAGATATCTATGGGTATGTGTACGATTTGGTGTTGTTATCAACCTCAAGATGTTTTGAAGAATTGCGGGAACAAAGTCCTGAGCTCTTCCAAGTGCCGAATCTGGTTCTTGCAAGGCTTGATGGCAGGTAGAGGTTCCCCTTCTTCAACAAGATGAGTGGTTGTCCACCCAATCTCCTCGGCCTTACCACAGTTCAGCGCCGAATCATCTGTCGCTGTCAGCTCTGCACCAATCGAAATTGGTCTAAAACAGCTTACCAACGAAGTAACAATCCTTCATTTCCTTCACTCCAGCTTCACTCATAGCTTTATCAAACATTCCCAAGTGAGGTTTGCAAAGCATAGGCCTCTTGCCGTAATCGCAGAAAGTCATGCCCTCAAACATATCCTCAATTCCTAGCAATCGTACCACACGCTGCCCGTGAGTGACATAGGCGTTGGTAAACAGCCAAAGCTTGACTTTCGTCTTATCCACGTCCTCGAGAAGCTTCCGGAGCTGGGCATCTGGAGCGAGGATTTCGTCGAGAGGAAGAGCATCATCGACTTGAAGGTTGTACTCGAGTGGGTCGATCTGATGGTGTCGTACGAGACCTTCGATAGCCAAGCCGTACGTCTTGTAGTATTCTTGATGAAGTCGGAAGGCTTCTTCCTGGTCCAACTCCAGATGCTTCATGAAGTAATCATCGATCAATACCGTCATGTGATCGTGGACCTTCTTGCCTGGGAAGAGTATGAGTCAAAAAACGCCAAAGGAATATTAGGTAGGAATGAGCACCTACTCTTTGAATAAAGCTGTAGATAAATCTGTTAGCTAGCACTTGAAAGGTATAATTAAGACACGTACACAATTGTCAATATCAAAGAAGAAGACCGGTCTTGTGTCTGCCATCTTTGCTCCTACTATCGGTGTTGTGTAACTTGTTGCCTCGAGAAAAGATTATCTCGGTCGGCCTTCAGCGAAGAAGGTCTTGGGGCGCTTCACACAATGGGGGGGGGTTTTTTGCTGCCTTGACGCGGAATACAGGCGTCGCACGGATTATTCCCACCTTGGGTACAACGTCAATGTAAATATATATGAGAGATCTTGAACTCCGGGCTTCGCATGTATTCCCAATGAGGAAATCGAGACGAGACTAGGGGGGTGCGACTAGCGGTTCTGACCATTCAATTGCCGGACCCAAGCCAACCTCTTGCCAATCTCACTGTCGAAATTTCCAACTCCTTCATCCTCGAGTCTTGCAACACATTCGATATCTAGTGTCCAGAGTAATTTGCTACTGTTTGTTCGCTTTGTACACTGGCACAATTATCATTTGCATATATCATTAACTAATAGGCAGCTACCTCGTTGCAATGATGGCCCAAGGGGCTGTCGCGCCTGTCACGATTCCAAATGGAGTTGTGCCACCTCTGACCGTAGAGGAGCTGCGCGACTTGGCAGAGTATGAGAAGATCATACAGTTTCGCGATGCTGTTCTAGCAGGAACTCACCCGCGAATTAAAATAGCACCTCATCTTGTTGGAAAACAAGCAACTGCGACTCGAAATTTCTCCTCGCCTACTACTTCGAATCCTCGCGCAAATAATGTCGCACAACGATCTACCCCAAACTCCCACCTCGAAGACGCGTCTTTTTATCGATCCCCCAATAATAACCGACCAGGTCTGGCTGCGCAGATTTCTAAATCGGGAAAGTCTGAGATCAATCCAATTCTTTTGGAGAAGTCTGATGATCTCATCAAAGCTGAGATGCAATTACAAAGGCAGAGGTTGGAGCGCAATTTGAGGGAACAGATTGAGAAACAGCGGATTGCAACGAAAGCTGCCCTACAAACATCTGAGTCTCTTCCTAATTTTGATATTTCTGAAGTTTTGTCAAAGGCCCAAGCTATCGTGCACCCTTCTACCCAAGCGGAGGTCCAACCTGCGATGGCTGATGATACTGCCGCAAGTGATTCTTTTGATGAGAACACTTTCTATTCAAGTCAACATGATTCTTCAGCCTGGTCAAACTCTTCACAAGGTCAGAAAGAGCCTATTCAAGTTCACTCGGGTGGTTTTATATCTGCTGGAGAGCGTCCTGGCGAGTTAATCTCCACCCAAAGTCACATTGAAAACCGGCGAGAGGTCGTGGCTAGTGCTTCGCTATCCACAAATAATCAGCCAGCAGCTCAAAACCAACACTCACAGCACTTGACAGATGCAGCAGATATTCAAGGGCAACTTTCAGGACTGGGTAATTCTGTTTCGCATGCGGCTACCGGAGTAGCAATAAACCGTAACTCCACGGACTCGCCGCACCAACGAGGTGAAGTTGGTACACATAGCGTCTCGATGGGGCCAAACGGTTTAAATCGTGATCATCAAGCCACTGTACAAAAGAACTACGGATGATCTCTTGAGACAAGCATTTGAAGATGACCGAGCTTCGCCTTTGATCCATACCCACAATCTATCTCCATTTGCCCCTCAGCCTGCTCGTGTTTCCCCATTGGCTACTGCAAGAGAACCTCCAGTCCTTCGAGAAAATATTCTTGCTGATGAAGCTGCACCCGCCCAAGTGGCGGCATTGCGAAATCGGCCCACAGGAATTTCCAGTACAGATAGTTCTCCAAAGGGAGTCAAGGCCGCCGAAAGGAAGAAAGGAGGAAATAAGAAAAAGAAGCGCAAGGCCAAAAGTGTCGATACTGCGGATTCCCCATACATCAAGCCCGAGCCTCGATCACCGTCACCATTCCCCGTTGCTCCTTTACCCCGACCGCAGAAGAGACAGAGACAGTCTGGTCAGTATGCTGCTGAGCTTAATTATGACGAGCCTAGATACGGTGTAGAAGAGGTTACACAAGCACGGATCCCAGAGCCGTACGCGGAAGTGCGCGACTCCCGAGCATATCAACGAGCTGACGAAGCCTATGAACCTGTGTTCCGCCGGCCTCCACTTCCTCCTCTTCGTCGGGTGGAAGACGATTCCTATCGACGTACTGCCAGCGATACTTATACTCGACAGCCCCAATCTCCCACTGTATATTCTACGCCATCTCATGTTCACAACGAAGCTCGCTCCGTCAGGGCAGCCTCGCATGCCATTGTGGATCGTAGAGTTGAGGAGACCCCATACTACGGCCAACCTGCTGTCAGAACTGCTGTGCGACCAGATGCGGATCGTGAGCGATCTAGATCTCCTATCTTGCGTGATCGTAGATCACCAGTAGCTATGGGCCCCCCTCGACAAGCAGTCCGCATTGTTCGAGATGAATTTGGCAACGAATACTATGATCCTTCACCTGTGCGCCAATCTGTGGCACCACCAGCCAGGTATCGTGAGGAAGTGGTATACGAGCGACCGCCAGTAAGAGTAGTATCTGCCCGACCAGAGGTCTATGAAGATGACGGAATTATCTATCGAAGGCCTTCTCCGACTCCAACAATTGCCAGGCGTGTTGTTACGCAACCGGAATATGCTATGGCACCCCCATCTGGGTATCGATCTTACCGAGAGCGGGAATATTCAGTTCGCCCATCTGGAGAAGACTATGTCCAGCGTCGTCCAGTCTACGAAGAGCCGGTCCGCGAATATCCACCTAGAGCACAGAGCGTCCGCCCAGACGCAGTACAATACGAGGTTCGCGACGAAGCTCCACGTGAATATGCTCCCATGGCTCCCGCTGTCCGCGACGAGGCTTCACAAGGTTATGCTAGAGCTGCGAGTATTCGACCTGACGCAGTGAGATATGAGGAGGTACCGCGGCAATATGCTGCTCCTCGAGTCCAGACTCTACGTGAAGAGGTTGTACGCGACTATGCTCCCAGACCCATCAGCGTCCGTCCAGATCAGACGAGGTACGAAGTCCGCGAGGATTCTGAGTATGCTAGGGCTCCGGTGGTGCGCGAAGAACCGCTGCGGGATTACGCTAGAGTAGGAAGTGTACGACCAGATGCTGTCAGGTATGAAGTGCCAAGGGAATATGTTGGAAGGGTGCAAAGTGTTATGCCCGAGCCACCACCTCGAGAGTATGCTTCAAGCGTACGCCCGGAGGCCCGACGGGAGATGATACCGCAGGCTCAACGTGAATTCAGTGTTCGGCCTGTTGATTCTCTGAATAGGCGGGAACAAGTGCCTGTTGGGAAGGGAGAGAGATACTACGAAGAGATGTCTGGACAGAGACCAGCTCCGATTGCTTTTATTGAACGGCCTAGGGCTAGGGAATCATCTGTGCTTGTGTACGCGGATGATGTGCGGAGGGAGGTGTATAGATAGGGTGGGGATGTAAAATTATCACGGCTGGAAGTAGAAGCTGAGAGCTTCATCTGCTGATATGTGAGGAAAATGGGATATGAGTTGCGACGAGCTCGCCGTTGGGATTCCAATTCATCGTTTTCATGAAGCATAGCATTGACGGCGTATTTGAATCTACTCAGCAGTAGCACAGCAAGCATTTTTACCAGGAGCGAAAATAGGAGGACATTTACTGTACTGTACAAATATACTTCACCATGAGTGGCTTAATTTTGGAATAAGACACAAGGGCCTAATCCTGCACTCGTAGACGTGAAACAACCTAACCAAAATAAGCTTCTAAGTACCAGTATAAATTAAACGGCCTTGCCATCGATTTCCTGGCAAAAATGCTGCACGTCATCCAGTAGTATTTCGCCAGCACCGGTCCAGCAAGGTTCTCGAATTCGCAACTTCCGCATTCTGGATCCGACGAAAGAACTAGGTACTAGTCGGTCCTCCTTCTTAGCTAAAGCCCGCTGTGGGGGGGCTTCAACTTGAGTCGTCATGAAATCATTCGACACCAACCACACGAAGAGATTATTATTTATGAATGAATTACTGTATAAACGAAGAACTCTAAATCAACATAGAGCGAACTAAGAAGGATGAAGCGACTATCAGTTAGTAGATCTTTGCTAGAAAAGAAATAGACATAATGGGGGTCCTGGCCTGGCCCTGGCGATCAGATGCCGAGCCTGGGATGATGTGATCTAGTTTTCTGGAACGGGGAACCGGGAGATGTGGCTCTGGCTGTGGCTGTGGCTCTGAATTTGATTTGGTTGGATGGACGGACCATGTGTTGGAGACTCGAGGTGGGTAGGTTAAGGAGGCTTGAACTGGTATCTTGATTTTTTCGTAGGTGGAGGGTAAAGAGCAGGGTCTGTTTATGTAGGTTTACTGTGTATGGAGGTCTCGTTGGGTATCGGCAAGTTCCCAGACGGAGGGGTAGACTGAATAGAGCTGTTGGGGCTCGATAGACCAATGACGTTGCTTCAAATATGGATGCGATGCTTTCGACGTATCCGGTCGTATGGGATGGGATAGGATGGGATGGCATTGGATGGGTAACTTGTTCTTGTTCTTGTTCTTGTTCTTGTTCTTGTTCAAGAAACAAGAAGGTTTGGAACTCTAGAAACTGATACGGTACAATGTTGATGCTTCAATTCAAATTGGTAGACGGGGATATGGGGGCAAGGTACATTAGTTATAGCTATAGATCTATACCTACCAGCAAGCTATCCGTTTAGATTGGGCCCTTTAGATTTCGTATTGGAATGTATGGCCCTCGTCATCGAATCAGCTTACATTTTCAACATTTCTTTTCCCTCCTCTTCCCTGAGCGTACGACGACAAACTCGGCCATCTATCTCGGAAGTATCCGTGGAGCAAAGATCAGGCCTCGATCTACACTTCACCTCAGCTGTGGAACAGCCCACCGTACTTCTTTCTGTACCATCCCATCCAACAACACAACCTCGGAAACACCAAATCTCCTGACAACTTGATAGTCTCGTGAGATAAGACTTTTATTTAATTCACATCAGTTCAATTCAACCCAGTCCAGTCCAATCCGTAAAATCCGTGCTGCGCGCCTGGCTTCTGTGCTGTGCCCCCCTGGTCGATAAAAATTCCAATCGGACTGCGCTCCGAGAGGACGAGTTGGACTGCACATCGCTAAACCCAACACAGCCGCTTACTGTACACCATCACGATCAAGCAGTAGTCTGGCTCAGGCTCTGGCCTCTTCTGCTCACCTCTCCTCTCCTCTCCTCGCAGGCACGAGACACTTGTTCAACGTCTCAACCCCACCACGCCCTCCGCCAGCACAGGAAGTCTTCATTATGAATAAATTAGCAAACATGCGGCATTGGTCAGATAGGATGGCTCCTGGCTTTGGCATGTCGAGGCCAAACCCCAACAATATGAGCATGCCAGCCATGACGCCGCAACACAAGCCCATCCACGGCTCGCCCATCTCCCCAACGTCCGAACAAACGACCATCCACTACTCCTTCAACGTCCCCTTTGCCTCCGATCTTGCTGGGCCGAATACAGAAGATATTCTGTACGCGACGACCGGTGCTGTTGAGCGATGGACGCACCCTGAAGACGCGCCAGACGACGTCCCGATATACGAGCTCCCTGTACACGCGCAAAACGTCATCAACTTAAGAAGGCTTTGTAAAGATCTCTCGAGCGGGCCGCTGCCGATAGAAGCCCATGTCAAGTCCTCAGAGCCGAAACGTGTCAAGGGCCAGGTTACAAATGTTTGTCTTTCGGGAAGTCCGGACTTGGTACACAAAAGTAGAGAGGCGATTCTAAATGAGACGCCTTTGGCATTGGTAAGGCTAGCACCTTTAATGCGTGGTTTTATGCTAATATCTACAACAGCGTCATGCTGTGGTTGATATTGACGGAGAACTGGTCATTGATACAGCTGCCACGGCTCTTAAGACCCACGTCATCGATCAACTTGATCGTATTGCAGGATTCTGTGGTGTTGATGTCTTCCTTCTCGGGCCCAAATTCGCCCTGACCGAAGTATCGAATGCAAATGGCGACCCGGGTCGGGATCCACGGTGGAGAATTGCTATCTACGGTGACATGGAAAGTGCCGAGCATGCCAAGACGAGAGCCTTGATTTTCATTGACAAATTGGTGAGTGCTGAAGGCATTAATATCGAATATTTGTTAACATTCTCATAGCTGGGACGCGTTGTTGATGGCACGATTCTCGAACTCTCTCTCCACACTGTCGTATGCGGACGATCTCGAAAGAATATTAAGCTGATCGAGTCGGCAACTAACACCGCAATCTACTTCCCGCCCCCGTTCTCCCAGGTCTACAAATATTGTCCTGCTGGTGCTCAAAGACGTAATCCGGAAGAGATATTCATCACAGGGGATACGCCACAGAATATTGCTATGGCTAAGCAGAAGATACACGAGCTTATGTCGCGCACACGTCTCTTTATGAAAGATACACCGATTTCTGCTGCTAAAATTGACAGCATTCTTCTTAACAGATTGGACAAAGTTCGCAAGATCATGGAAACGAATGGCACTTTCATCCAATTCCCAACTCTCGGTTCCCAGCGGGGTTCTCTCAGAATCCAGGGTGTTGAGGGATTGCATGTTGAGAGGACCGTTCGAGACATTATGTCTTTGGTAAGTTACCCAAGATAAGAAATATCCGAACATGCTGCTAACACATTCTTAAGACTGGTCAGTTCTACGGCGCCCAGTGGACCATTTTGCAAGCCGAGACGGCTCGTTTCCCATCCCCGGCTGATGTCCGCACCATGCTTTCTGACATCTGTGCAAACTCGGATGCGGATGTATCTTTTGAAAAGCTCACATTTACCATTACAGGCTCCGATGATGCTGTTAAGGCGGCGTTGATGGTCATTTCCGAAATCAGATTTGTTAGCAGGTCTCAGTATCAAATACGTGTCAAGATTGAGCTTGCAAATGAGCACAAGGAGTTCGTTAGCGGGAAAAAGAACGGCAAGATCAACAAGATTATGGGCCAGAGCAGCGTGCAGATCATCTTTGATGGCTTTAGCGAGTACAACTTCAACATTGATGTCTGCGCTGGAAGCTATGAGGCCATGAAATCCGGTCTAATGCTCGTTGAGCAAGAAATGCCAGCATCTATCTCGTTCCACGTGCCTGATCAGTACCACAAACGCATCATTGGCATTGGTGGCCAGCACATCCAGCGCATCATGAAGAAACACTCAGTCTTTGTCAAATTCTCCAACGCTATGGATCGAGGCGGAGTTGGGCGAGAAGATGATGATATCAAGGTTGATAATGTCATCTGCCGTACACCTGCCCGAAATGCTCAGAATCTTGAGCTTGTTAAGTCAGAGATTCTGGATATGGTTGACCAAGTGGACTCGGAGTTTACTTCGCAGACCGTCAACGTCGAGAGATTGATACACAGGCAGCTGATTTCTCGACTCGACCAACTTGAAGAGCTTGAGAAGAAATGGAACTGCAAGATCAGCTTCCCTAGCACCGAGCAGGCTAGCGACGATGTCACGATCTCTGGCCCAGAGTGGCAAGTCCCATACTGCGTGGATGCATTCCTCGGTCTGGTTCCAGATCGCCATGAGCTGATTCTGGCGCGCTCGGATGAACTCATGAAATACCTAGAGTCTAATGAGTTCCGAAATGACTTATGCACAAAGCTCAAAACCCAATATGTCGTCGAAGTGCATGTCGGAACGGATGCAAACGAGCTTACCGAGGAGGGAGGACCCACTGTCACTTTAGAGTGGAACTTTACGCGCAACAACGCTGGCGGCGTCCGAGATGCCATTGACTTGTTGGCAGCGTCTCTCGCAGCCGCAGGGGTTGAAGCTACAATCGTCAAGGGGGCTATTGCGCGCCCTAAGTCAGATTCCTTCGAAGAGTCCCTGCCGTTTTTCGAGTCAAAGGTGTTGCAGCATTCGGCGCCTGTTTCAACCGATTCGCCAACCAAATCGTCATTTGGCGATGATGCTCGCGAGCGAAGCACCATCTTCGACAAACTTCGAAAGCCTGGCAGCATGACCTCAATATCTTCTTTCCTGGACCGCCGCAAGAATAGCTCCCATTCTTCTGCCAATTCTTTGTTCAAGACTGGGGCCTCTGGCAATGTTTCCAAGTCATCTTTAATTTCTATCGAATCGACCAGAAGCTTTAATGCGGACCGCAACCCATGGAACGACAGTGGTGTTAACTTGCCGGACGACGACACTACTCCATGGCCGACCCGCCATTTTGGCAATGGCAGCGGGAGCAGCAATGAGCACAAGCCCTCTCAACTTCAGCATCCCGGCGATGTGACCCCGAGACACACCATGCGTGCCTCCACCGATAGTGGACGACCTTCAACTTCTCATTCCACAAACTCAGGATATCCTGGCCCTATTGGGCCACCGCGTTCTTAAATGCTCTTATTGTTTCCTCGATTTCCTATAGTCATGGATATATACCCTGGCGCGCAATACCCAAATACCAACTTGTGATTTTATCTGCGGTGTTTCTTCCTTCAGCTCTGTTACCCGGTTTTTTGTTTTCCATTTCCGGCGATTGCGACGATTCGCAATGGTCATTTCGGGTGCGTTTTTGTGTGAGAGAAAAGCTAAAAAGATGCGGCGTCGGAATGTTTTGCGAACATGATACAACTATAGAAACTGCGTCGTCAAAAGAGAGGAAAGGAAATACCAATTTGCTTTGGACTATTAAAGTCGCTGGCGCGGGTGGGAAATTAACTTGCCGCAATTGCTTTTCTGTTCACTTTGCTCTCTACTCTCTTTCGAATGGTATTGTAGTAGGGGGTTCGGGGTTGAGGGGAGATGGTGGTAGGGCTTTCGATGGTGCTTGGGGGATTTCGGTACGGTGGAAGGTTTGGGATGGATGATTTTGGACTCGGGATGGAGGGGAGGAAATGGGGAATGTTACGATACCCAATGCAATACCGAGAGAATATAAAAGTTTCTTTGGCCAGGTGGTGCTGCAGCTCATAGGATGTGAACTTGCCAAACATTGACTGATGCTTGACTATGGTGGACATCATATCCTTTCATTGCAGTGAGCTACAACCTGATGGGAGGCAGAAGAGAAAAGGTATGCACTGATGATTGCTTTCTTGTTGATTTGATGGGGGCTCCTGAATGTTCTTCAAGGAAACTCTACCTTAAGCCTCGTAGTGCGAGACCCTCTTGCTCCTCTTGCTATTGCTAACGAGCCACGAACCCGACAATAAATGGGAGTTAACATTCATGTCTCAACAACCATCCTTCTTCAGCCCTTAGAAATCTTCGGTTCCAGCTCAAGCAAGTTCTGTTCATGTGTTCTTCACTAACTACCTTATTGCTTGAGACAGACTCTTAGCTCGAAATCCTTGGTGTATCTTTGCATCTTCCATCCTCACAATGCGGAAGAAAGCTCGCCCTAACTATCTGCTTCCTGTCTTCTCTTCCTCTACACCTCCACCTCCAGCCTATTCTCGCAATAGGAGTGGTACCATACGATTTTGGCTTAGGGAGGTAGGGTTCTGAGAATGCGGCGTTCTTGACGCATGTCTCTTTACAAGTTTTCTTTTGTTCTGAGGCAGGAAGAAGCTTTTTATTATCTGGCTTGGATGCCATTGTGCTCCTGTCCTTCGGGGCGCACGACGCCGAAATTACCTAGAAGGCGACACAGGTAAGTCAAAGAAAAAGTTGCACAGTTTCCTGTCTGATAAATTGAAACTTGTGATACCTACCTACCTTATTAGTACTCTTGGTTCCTGCAGGCAGTTTGGTAAGCGTCATCTGCTGATGAACACCGAACACCGAACGCCTATTCCGAGATGTGGATTTGGCGTCCAATATCGCCATCTCATTCGCCGCTCCTGACATGAAAACTGAGGCGGAACCGGCACTCGTGCTCTCCAACTCCGACGACTTCGAGACGTTAACCGCATTCGTCCGCATCCACCTCAACTATTATCTTCAGGCGAGCTTTGTCTTATGATTTTCTTCATTTGCGTGCCTTTTTTGGTGTTGAGCTGATAAGTTGAGTCGTGAACCATGGATTCCCGCAGCGGCGTTGGCAGTGCCAGTGCCAGTGTTCTTGCACGGAGGCGGAATGGAAAGCAGCAGGCCTGTGAGCCTTGTCGCAAGGCAAAGATTGCGTGCGATCACTCCTTGCCTACCTGTGACCGCTGCAGGCGTAGGAAGGTTACTGAAAAGTGCGTTTATCACGCTGCGCCCATGACCAAGACCGGCTCTGGTAAGTCACCTTCTTGGGAAAATATTCCCTACTTTAGACGTCTTAGGAGCAGAGTCGACTACTCTTGAAACATTATCCCAACTCCCATGAAACATTATTTGAACTCCTAAGTCTACCGTATTAGGCAATACTAACTCCGAGATCTTGATCAGGACAAGCAACTTATCCATCCCGAATTGAAATCGGAAAGAGCCACAGACAGCAGCCCTTGCCTACACCTTCGCCTCCTGCTACTGTGTCTATTGCCTCGCCCAAGGTTAGCACTACGCTGCTAGCACAAACCCCTAAAGAATCTCGGTCCCCAGCGAATAGCGGGCCCTTTATCAAATCAGGAGGGTTCTTCGGGCCCACCAACTTTTCTGCGGTCTTTCTCGAAAACCGTGATAATCTCGTATCCGGCAATGAAGAGATGCAAATCTCCAATGACTCCGAAGATCCTCTTCCTCCTTCAGAGAGTCTTCAGTCCCAAACCTTCCTCATGCTAGCCACCGGCAGTTCTGCGAATTGCAGTCCAAGGGTTGAACTTGGTGTCAAGGTGCTTAGATCATTGCCAGACAAAAGTACTTGCAACTTCTTGCTTGAATGGTACTCCGAGAAGTGCCATTCATGCGTCGGCTATAATCATGTTATCATGAGTTGCGCAAAGAGCGTGTGGCAGACCTACGACCCATTTCTGGCTGAACCTACGCCAAAGAACATGCAACACGTTTCCGCGACCCTTTGTGAAAACAGCAGAAAGATCCTCGAAGAACCCACCGGCTCCGAGAACCTTTACTCTAGATGGTTAGACTCATTCTGTGGAAGTAACATGAGATGGGAGACTGTTGGCCTTGTGTTCTGCGCTCTCACGCAGGCAACGCTTAGTCTGCAGGAACGGGATGCATTCTTCTGTACACAAACGGGGAATAGAAAGGATAGGAAAACCTTTGCAGTCGAGATGAAAGACTGTGTGCAGGCTTGCATCACGTTGAGTAATTGGATGGATTTGATAAATCTGCCAATGGTCTCTCTGCTTTCAAGGAACCTCGTTCTTCAGGTAAGCTTATTCCTTTAATACACTGCTTTTCTCCTCTATGGGAGCCGAGGAGCTGGGAGCTGGTTCAGGAGCATGCATGTGCTCCTGGAACAGTACCCAGACTCGTCATTCTCACAAAATAAATTTTCTCATTATGCTAATGCGTTGATTAGACTGTTATTAGCGGCGATACAAGTAAGCCCTTTGAGTATGCAGTATATTCAAACGCTAACCCTTCTTGCAGGTTTGATTGTATGGAGGCAACTAGGAGATCTGGTGAGCGCGTCAACTGCACTGGGGCTCCACAGACAGGTGACTACGGAACAGCCCATCACTTCCTCACAGAGATGAAGAAGCGCGTCTTTACCTCAATATTCAACTTTGACAAATCAACCTCGGTTCTCACTGGACGGCCACCAGCTCTAAGTTATCGCTATACACGCTTCAAGTTTCCTTTAGATCTGAGTGATGAGGTAACAATGGCTGGCGGGGACGAGCTAATTGCTGCTATAAGCAAATTGGACAAAGATGGGTGGAATACAGATGGTGAAATATACACCAGTACGCTCAATCGCGTTCACGGCATAGATTCCGTGATCCTGGACGAGACTCTCGAGTTATCCCTTGGAGATCCAGCAGACTGTACCGAGGAAAGAACAACGTCGGTGTCTTCGCCCTTCCGCTTGATCTGTCTAACCTTTCCTAGGTATCTTATGCAAAAATTGCAAAATTCTTTCGATTCCTTGCCTAGTCACATACATTTCTCCTATGCCGAGCCGCCCACTGGGAAACGTAGTGATAGCCTCTTCTGGAAAGTACTCTGTATACGACTTTCGTACCTAGATCACCGTCTGCTGCTTGAACGAATAGCCTACAAACATGGCTGGTTAGATGGCCAGAGCATGGTTGACTGCGCCACTGAATTGCTCGAGTTGACAGTCTTAATTTGGGTACAGCGAGACCGCTTTGTCGTGCACGAGCACGATTTTGATTGGATGCTTATGGTATGGGGTGTACCATCTTCCGGGGTACTTTGTGTGGAATTGCTGAAACAGTTAAAAAATCCTGGTGCTCCTCATCCCAGATTCAAGCGAAGTGAAATTTTCCAGAACCTCAGCTTGCTCATTGGGTTCCTCGACTGGGTGCGGCCTACTGCGGGAAATTATCAACTCTGTACTCGCATGAAGTTGATTATCAAGAGGATATTGGATCAAATTTTGGACCCGAGCCCGCCTTCCGCATCCGTCCAACAAGCGGACAGCGTTGGGCTCGTAGAGCCTATGGGTGATTGGATGATGGGTCAGTCCTATGGCCCTGGTGATGTAACAGGGCCGTTCGACATGGCAGTCCCGCCACCAGGAGCGTTTGATATCAACAGCTATGAGAACGGAGTCGATAATTTGGATTGGCTCAATAGCATTGATTGGTCAAGAGGGGGACCATGGATCGATTTTGGTGCTGAGCAGGACATGACGGGGATCAAAGGGAGAAGCGAGTTTTGAGGACGAGGCAATGAGACCTGAACGAGGTGTTTATTGAGTTGCTCATAATCGCGTACTAGTGCACCACAGGACACTATATGGGCCCATCTTTGGGCAATGACAAGAACAACGAGGATGCGAGTGCTCATTCTTTGCCTGAAGCCGCGGAAGCTTTCAGGTCTCAAAGGACGCTTCCCGCACACACTCGTCACGGACGTCATTCTTCAATCACAGTCATTGGACCCTAGAGGAGTCCTCTTGCACGCCAGCGTGGTAACTACCCCGAACAAGCTCAGGGATTTGACCAAACGGCAACTAGCCGTTTGCAGCTGAAGAAATAGGAGTTTTGTTGCATCTCGTTTCAGGAGGCTGAGGATCTACGGAGTATGCTCGAGGAAAATAAGCTTGTCGCTAGTCCTCCCCAAAGCTTCAGTTCCGCCGCGTTTTAGGGGGACCCGTCTCATTTCCGCCAAATACGCTCTGGAAGAACGGAATGAGGTACGAAACTGGCTTTATGGTACCATATTATCACGCCGACGCTTAGAAATGCCTGAGTCTGGCTGGTAAAAGCCTCACTGTGAGGCAAAGAGCAAAAGTTCCATATTTTCCGATGTCTGAACAGCTTCATTGCAAACCGCAGTCGAATAGACGGTACTTTTACATCTGATTCGGGAGAGAATAAATCTTATTCCAACACTTCAATCAGAAGCACGTGTGTGTTTCCTAGTATCTTTCCCTCGATTTCAACCCCTCGGAGATGGGTCTCTAGGGAGAAAAGATAAAACTAGTACCTGAGGTAGCCTTTGAAGCACGTCACAGAGTGTGTACCAGCTACGCAATACGCTTTATCCAATTAGTGCGTGCGTGCCAGAAGGAGAAATGCGAAGGAGGATGGATGGGATGTTTACTGCACTTCGCAGGCGCGGGGCAGGGATAATTCATCGGAATTTACTACTTACTTACTGCTTTTAGATATACAGATAACTTTTGTTGCATTTCACTGCGCTGCTGCACGATGATGTAGGTAGGTGGTTACTATTTACTGCTTTATTGTGGAGAGATGGTTGGACCTGTTTAGTACGGTTAGATCGATGGTAGTTGGTGTGGTGATGGTACTAAGTAGTACGAATAAGGGGGAGGGCTCTGGTAAGGGCTTTTTTGTTGCAAGTCGCGTTCAGCCCTGTCCTTGCAAGTCTTTGGAGGGATTTCTTAATTGGGATTAGGTGGAGTGATGGATGGAAAGGCCGAGGGAGAGGGAAGAGGGAAGTGGTGCGTGGGTTTTTGTGTTTGGGGTGAGATATATATGGTGCTTGGATCTTTAGAGTGAGTATACATATACTTGCTGTAGGGTTTCAAGTTCATTCTATCATTGCCTCTATTGAATTATATATAATTCCCTTGCTGTTTTTTTATCCCCCATGATCTGTATGGGGAAGGGGATTTCTTCTTCACTTAACCCTTAATCTCGTCGCTCAGAATCAAAAGCTTAGGCACTGATGTAATATCCATATCCATATTCCACTACTATATTTTCGGAATCAGTCGCTCGGTCACTGACATCCATCTCATTATACTGCCATCCAGAACACGGAACTCCCTCCCTGCTTCAATACCGACCGTATTTCATCTATACCAAGACGAGTGATAGACTAACAGAGTAAGATATCTTGTTGCGTTTCGTTAGGTAATTATATTACTTTATTCTTCTTCTTTACATGGGAGTTTTTATGTCATTTGGTGGAGAAGATGATGATGATGATGAGATTTCACGTCTTGGAATGTCACGCTTGAGAAGGATGAGGTCAAGAGCGCGCTTGGTTGGGAGTCCGGTCCGATTCTGGGGAAGTGTTATGATGTATGTAAGATATGTATATATTTTTTCCTCTCTTTTCTTTTTTGTATTGTTCATTGGTGGGGAAGAGAAAGCTAGGTTGGGGCCGGGTTTGCCCTCGTCTTATTCATCGCTGCCATTTTGGAGTACAGTCGACGAGTAAGTGAGTTTCTTCGATTCCTTCCGAAATGGCATGGCATGACAAAGTATACTTTACTTGACAGCTCGAACGTAGCTACCAGTGAGATGCAGGAAATGCAGTGTGTTATTATAGGATACACACAACACGTTTTATATCAATCCAGTCCAGTCTTGACTTTAACCGATCGACCGAACGAGTTCTATTCTAGAAAACGAAACCCAGATAAACGCTTCGTTTCACTCCAGATATATACCTAGCTAGCTAGCTCTAGGAAAGGAACTGAAATGGAATGAAATGGAAGGAAAGAAAGTTTTGCTGCATTTCGTAAAAGAGGCTTACTCAATCTGTACTTTCCTGATGCAGTAGACTGGACTGGACTGGACTGGACTGGAATGCTAGATAGGAAGGAAGCTTAACCTCTTAAAGAAACAAAGGGTGTTTTATTGCATATCGCACATTGTGTGACATGACGATTTGGAAAGAGAGTTTGCAAACCTGTTATTGTGGTGGGCGGGCCGAACCGTGATGTGGTTGAGGTTGAGGTTGGGGTTTGAGATGCCGGTGTGCTATATATGCCTTATATCTATTGTTTGTATGGAGAGGGGATTCTGCCTTAGCTGGGAACTTCTGAGAGTAGGAATTGCCGGGTCTGTTTAGTAGGAGTGCACGAGTTATTAAGGGTCACCTAGGCAGGTATCTAATCTACTTCAGAGTCATCTACTGTATCTTATCCAAGTAAATATATAAGTTCGGTGATACCGTACGAGTACCGTGAGCCTTATCAAAACATTACCATC
>QGMJ01000688.1:0-17792 GCA_007821545.1 Lachnellula subtilissima
CTTCGTCGCCCGCTCCTCCACCCCCTTCATCCGCCTGCACTCCCTCTACCTCCCCAGCCTCCTCCAATGCGCCAACCTTGTTATTCTCCTCACCCAATCCCTCTACGCTTACATCCCCTCTGTCTACATCATCCTCGCGCTCATCTTCTGGGAAGGCCTCCTCGGCGGCGCCGTGTACGTCAACACCTTTGCCGAGATCATGGAGAACGTCCCCGAGGAGGAGAGGGAGTTTAGTCTCGGCGCGACTAGTGTTTCTGATAGTGCGGGTATTTGTATAGCCGGCTTTATTGGCATGGTGCTTGAGGGGTTCTTGTGTGAGAGGCAGGTGAGTCAGGGAACGGATTGGTGTCGGAGGATGTGAGGTTTAAAGAATGCATGTGTAAGATGTAAGATATCTTGCACACTTATCGTACGTGTAGCATGGCAGTGGAATGGAGGAGGGAGGCTGAACAAAGGGCGGAAGTTGGAAATTGGATATACGAGAGTATTTCAGTTTCGCGGAAGATGCTAGGCTTCCAATGTGCGGCGCATTACCCTGTGATGAGGAGTATACGATACAAAACGCGCAAGCGTACGTCACTTTGGAAAAGACAAGCGACAGGAGATGGCAGGGCATGAAATTGGAGACTGCGAGATAAACTTCAGCAGAAGGCCATGGCTACTGTATAACTTGTCACGATAACAGCCACGAGTCCATTTATTTAAGATACCATACATACATAGATAGGCAGCCCCATCACCTGGGAATGGAGTTCTGGTTTCGTTTCGTTTCCACGACATCTTTGCTTGCTTTTATGATGTGCATGTCATTTATTTTCTATTCATTAATTGTAACATCTGTATTCACAATGCTATATATTGCAAGTGCATGCACGGTCGGTTCTTCAAGGAAAGAAAAGAAAAGAAAAAGAAAAAGAAAAAGAAAAAGGCAAGTGGATAGATTTATATCTGTCTTTGTGTTTGTATTTATATTTTAGGGAGAGAGGGATGTGGAGAGAAGAGAAGTTGCTCTGATCGTCTGATCGTATAGGGCAATGTCAAGTTCGGCTAGTGATCCACCGGTCTTATGAATGATTTTGAAGTACAGCTTTTCGGAATGGAGTTCTATTAGCTTAGATCTGATCTGATCTATTTACCAATTCTTAGATTGGCTAATATACTAATACTAGCGAATTAGTGACATATTAATTAGCAACTAAAGATGCATTAGTCAATAAGCTGCTTTATTAACCAATTCGCTATAGCAGTATAATTGGTTAATCCAAGAACTAGTAATATCACCGGAGCAATTCTGGGGTTGTGAAAATGTACGGGTCAAAGCGGGTCTGTGAATGAAAAGGAAGAATGAAAAGATTTTGAAAGATTGAAAGAGAAAGGAGACGAATAGGTGTAGGGGGGAGGTACGGTATCTACCTAGTGTTGCGTGGAACTTTCGCATGCACAACTCCACTTCTTGACGTTTTTCTGGTAGTGATGTCTGTGTTGTTAAGTGGGAGTAGAGCAAAAAGGAGCAACAAGCTAGTGCTGCCCCGCGAATACCCCGCCTCAAACAGTGCATCGTTGTCTTGCCCGCAACCCCTACGATGCCGTGGAAGTCTAGGTATTCGTCGTAGACCCCGTGCAGCAGAAATGCAGTCAAGGCGAGATATTGGAGTCGGCCATGAACTGTTCGTTGAACCGCAGCTTTAAGACCGGGGGCATTCATTCTGGGTACTACTCCTTCTCTACGTCGAGCTGGAGTTGCAAAGCCTTTTTAAAAAGAATATGATAATTCACCATTAACCTCTGTTCAGCATTCAGCCTAGCAACATCCATCTGTTCATCAACTTCAGGCGGTAGATGTCCTAGGTCGCGGTATGTTTCGCGTAGAATGGTAATCGATTCAAGCTCTGGGAACCTTTCTTGACAAAGAATTCCGAGGCGATAACTGGGGCCCCAACGAGCACCTTATATAGTGAGATGTTTGAGCATCTTTCCTCCAACGTCTAGCTCCGTAATGCCTGCAAATTTTACCCTCATTGAATCTTCCTCTTGCTTCTCATCATAAGTGAGCCCGAAAAACGTGTCGATGTCTACAGAGAAATATGCCGGGTTGGGGCCGCGAAACTCTGTATTGAAGAAAAGTCTGTACACCGGGTGCTCTTTGCGTCGTCTCGCAACCGATGCGCTCTCAGATTCTTCATTCGTATCCAAGTACTCTAGTCTGGACTCTCGCATACATGGAGAACCGCCGGCGGCTTGCGACGATACGTGAAATCGTCCCAGCTTTTCTCCTTGCACGAACGATGCACGACGGTCATGGGTTCCAGAGCTGCATAGCCCCAGATCTTGAGACGCAGTTCTAGGGGAAGCTTATCAAATTTTGGAGAGGTGGTGGCAATCTCTGTCACGAATAGGTTGCTGTCATTAATCCCTTGCAGTCGTGATAGATCCGAAGAAGTCATTTGTGAATGTTCCAATGCTATTTACTATGAATGAAGGTGTGCATGAGGAAACAAAACTGAAATATACTTGGCTGCTGTATGAAACAGGAACACACCTGCTGCCTGCTGCACTGATATGTTCCGGTTCCCAATCCGATCTTTCTTGGATACTTTATCCAAAGGAGTGAAGAAGCTTCAAATGTAGTCACAACTAGACAAGCGTAGACTATACTTTCGTTCTTTCCTTTCCTGAATCAGATCCTCAAACCACATCAATTGCTAAACCGACTCCCGCTTGATCCATTGTCGTGACAACACAATTCAGGTAGTTAAGCTTTAATCTACAAGGAAAACTTATGATAGAGCAATAAAGAGGGGGTTTTCGGAGTTGGATAGAATCTGCCTGAGAGCAGCATTTCCCACTCGTACACCTTCCTGCGCGACGACCCTTGCGGTGTATATAATCTGTCAGTTCTTTAGAAAACAGGACGAACTAGCGGTCTGACGTTAGAAACCTGTTCATATTGCTGTCTAGAACCAACTTGCTGTCATTTCAATTTTCGTACATTCAAGCTTTACCATAAGACGAAAAAATACACCTGCGTACGTCAAAGTCTTGTATCTTGGCTTGGAGCACCTTCAAATGAATTTAACCCCTGAGATATCGGGAACCATCTTGTATCAAACGCAACAAAGTTTCAGTAAGCAGGTATAAGTAGATAACTCACATATAGTGAGGTGTCGTATTTATATAAAGATTAACGTCGTGTTTGGGTATTGTATGTTCGATGCTTGAAGGTGCGGAAATAGATAGTTACGAGTCTAATTCCAGGGAGGTAAAGAGGCTTCACTCTCCAAAGCTCATGTTCAGAGTCTTGAGACTGTTGACTGAACAGATGTGGACTCTTCTTACTAGAATAAGAGCTCGAACTCAGTCTGCAAAGTCAAAAAGGAAATTCGAACGGGTAAAACTTGGAGTTTGGCATTCTTTTCGCGAGTGACTGGTTACTACCAGAACCCAGGCACTTTAAAGAGACGGATCGGTCTCGTATTTGTAGTATGGGTTCTTTAGTCGTAAGAATTGGGCAGCAGAGAAAGAGAGAAGGGGGTCGGTAAAGACATAGCACGTGGTGGTGGAGGTTTTGTGTCACGACATTGGAACTCGAAATTGATTTCTAGGTGTGTGTATATTGAAAAGCTATTGTAAATTTTGGTGAGGAGGAGCCTACTTTCCGTAAAGTTTGCCGTTATACGATATGAAGGGGTGTTTCTGTCCATAACGCCAAAATGGAAAGGGTTCTGCAGAAGGCAGAGAGACAAGACTTCGGCAGCAAATATTCATATCCCTAGCATCATTTACTTCGAGTTGCCCAGAAGCGGATCTGGGGAAGCTTCAAATCTCACTAGTCCCCAGGTTATGAGCCGAACTTGTCCTCCTGCCATGCTACATACATGCCAGGACTCGCGCGCCGAGGCTTTAAGAGTCCACCAGCAGTTCCACAAGAACCCCCTTATTAATCCCATTATCTA
Source organism: Lachnellula subtilissima (assembly GCA_007821545.1). Classification (NCBI taxonomy): domain Eukaryota; kingdom Fungi; phylum Ascomycota; class Leotiomycetes; order Helotiales; family Lachnaceae; genus Lachnellula; species Lachnellula subtilissima. The sequence goes on from QGMJ01000688.1 coordinate 3,954, forward strand.
CAATCCATCCCTGGACACCATCTTCATGAACAACATCGCCGTCTTTCACGCATTCGTCACAAACTCCTTTGGATACTTTGGCAATAACGAGGAAGACGACATGATTCCCATGACTCGAGAGGCAATCCTCTCTACCGATAATCATTATTGCCGCCCAGATCAAGCATTTGTACTCTACCCGAATTGGGCTCCGTTCCATCTTCGTCACAAAATTGCTCGAGATCTCAACATTCAAAACGTCTCTTTCATCAAAGATGCCGAAGAGTCCAACTCAGAGCATCAACAGCTTGTCATCCACCACTCAGCCATCGTCGATAGCTCATATGATGCATGGTACGCGAAGGCCATGAATGCTGCCATTAGGGATGACATACTGGACTGTGACCCTTTCTTATTGAATGTCAAGACTCGGTACGAGGCTTCCAGATCCAGATATCTCAATCGACCACCGAAGACAGTCACTATAGAACGTTGTACTTTGAAGCAACTCCAAACGAGACACGGTTGAGGTGATGGTGCACGGCAGCGGGATAGTACAGGTCGATCGATTTTCTTATTGGGTAGTTCGAGCATTTTATTTTGAGCAGGCAAGGGTTTCGAGATGGCGCTGAGGTTATCAGAGGGAGATGAGAAACTTTCATATGCGGCCCTGGTGGCCTTCCGCATTTTATTTAGAAGTTAAATGATCATGCTTGTACTTTTATCCGATAGTGTTAAGTTTAGGTGACTGCATCTTATCAGGGGCACAATTTTTAAGGTGTCAATCATATTGTTTTATTTTTGAATGTAAGTCTTAAAAGAACTTTTCTCAACGTACGAAAATCTATGACTTATATGATAAATTCCTGTCATTGAGGTAGCAACTAGAATGATTGCTCTGGCATTGTCTACATGTAACGCCCAGAATACCCATAACGCCCTCAAGTTTCTGCGCAAGATCGTCCACTCAACGCTGTTCATCCACGAACCTCATTTCGTCTACAGACTTAGCAGTCCTCTCATGCTGTTCCATACATTCTCTCTACGAGTTCCTCCATTGTGTAGCAGTCTAGAGTAATGACTCTGTTCTTGTCTTTCTCGGAGCATCCCTCAACAGTCCAGGGTCCTTCGGTTGCTATCTTGACCTCCAAAAACGTCAAGAAAGCCTCGTATGCATCCCTCTCGCATGTTTCTGAGCAGGGTATAGTTCTGCGAAGCTAGGGGCATTCCTGAGAGTAGCAGGATCGATCGTCGAGCAGGAGTCTTTTGTGATTTGCTTTGTTATGCTGCTTTTCGCTGGAGGAGCTCTCAAGAGCGTGAAATGGTCAATCTTGTCGAGAAGCTTCATGATCCCGGCATCGAATCGATAGGGTCCACGACGACTCTCGATCTCATAGAAACTATGTAGTCTAGCACCATCACCTTGTATATGGCTGCTAACCCCCAAGTCAGCGATCACAACTTGGCGGAAGGATGGTATCTTTCCTTTTTTTTGTTTTATTGCGTCCTTCTAGCCCTGGAAACTCGTAGATGTATTCCCAGAAGAAGTGGCGGAATTCCTCTGAACTCTCTAGCAAGACGATATCTTGAACGCTGTTGTAGTAGAAAGCTCTCCAAAACTTCCTTCGTTTCATCAGAATGTAGGTCTTCAAAGCAATATCCCGAGAAGCATAGCAAGCGTGCAGTATTTGGGGCATTGGTGATACGTTTCGTGCCCTGATTTCGTCGGTCTTCATTCGGATGATTTGTGGGAAACATGCCCGCTCCAAGATCATGATCTACAGCAATATATTGTTAGCTTACTTCTTTCCACATGCTAGCTCACGATGCTGGCAGATTAAGTCTGGTAGCTGCACCAACTGCTGCTGCAGTCTATGCTTAAAGACTCTTCTGTGGGCATTCCAGCTTCAAGGGGGGTTTCTACACGTACCTGGAGGTCATCGGGTAGCTACTTGAATAGAGTAAATGTGACAGCTACGTTGGTTGAAGTCTGTGGTATCGAAGCCGAGTCAGCGAGGGGAGGCGATTTCGATGACTGTGCTAGGCACTGTTTGTCGTTCTGAGGAATCTTGATGGCCTTGATGATCTCTATGATGTTGCCGTCTTTCCGTTCAGGTAGACTGATATGCTAGAGAAGCTGTTATCATTAGTCATTGTTTGGAATCAACTCGCATACCTATAACTTACAGGAGTCTACTAGAAGTAGGGTTGTGAAGTTGAAGAACAGGATGTTTCTAATTGTAGCGTGGAAATTGTTATTTATATCAAGAGTTCTAGGGAAGAGGACGGATTATTAGCCATTTCTTTTTGCCGTAATTAACATGTCTGCAGTTCATGTGTCATGTAGCAAGTAAAGACCCACTCGTGGTGAGGGTAACTATGAAACTGTGAATTAACCTGAAAGTCCCATATCACGAATTGACTTTCGGCTTCTGGCTATACTTCCAGGTCAGCCAAGCTTGGAACAAAAGTCTCCAGCTAGATGTCGTATTTACTTGAATATAGTACAGCTAGGGACTATCTCCTGACATTTACAAGAACTTTATAGCGTAATCCGCAAACTCGTACTCCATCCCTCAGCGGCGCGCCATCCATTCATAAATTCATAATATACCACCAGAGGAAGAATGGTCCGACGTGATTCAACGTAGCTAAGAAATTCAAGACTCTTTTGCTTAAAGAGTGTCACTAGTCCTAAGAAATTATTCTTATACTTGAGCTTTAAGATACGCTGCAAATCAAGGAGGCTAGATAAGTAGATACATCTAATCATCTTAAACTTTGCTTCTCTATTACTGCTGGAAGGATAGGTGATGTTCATTTAGGGTTGGTTTAAAAGTGGAGCTGTACCGATCGCTATTGGTTCCCCTAAAATCGTCTGATCTGCAAAATATAGATAGGGAATACGATAGAAATGTAAGAAAACCTCAGCTATTAGATTATCAGGGTTTACACGTATTTTTCGGGCGCTTTTCCGCTTAAGATGTTTACGACTATTGGCGAGCGGACTTTTCTGCCCCCCTTTCTCACTTCTCGCTTATTCCACGTGATCAAATAAGCTGCCAAAGAAGGCACTGAAAGGTTACTAAAACACGCCAATCACTTGTCACTTGAAACTAGTACTCTTTCCAAAGCTCAGAGTTACAAGAGGATAGATAAACATAAACTATATTTAAGTGAATTGAAAGAAGGGGAGGAAGGAAAATGTGGATTGACTCCATTCAATTCCGCGCTGCATCCTTTTGAAAAATTTGCAGTCATAATCTTTCAACTTCTTCCACAACCCACTCGGCAAGACCATATACGTGGAAACAAACACGCACCTCTCATCCAGCATCATCAGGATAGCTACCGCACAACTGCGCAATTCGCAGCATCCATTGGGTCGGACTTGGGTATGTTCAAGATCTCCAGATATTTGAGGGTCTGCTGATTCCGAGGTAGGGTAGTGGCAGCAGCAAGCAATCTGCAAGATGTTTCGGGGTTCCGGCTCGATCTCCAACCCAAGGAACAACGTCAATCAATCCACATTCAACCCGAGGCAGGACAGTCGTCTTCGAACGTATCAAGGAAGAAACCCCAACGAACCGGTATGCGTCCCAGGCATATTGGAAAACGAGCGTTGGCTCTTCCGAAATAATGAATCTTTCCAGATGACAGAAGACTTCGTTACGAAAGAGCTCTTACGCCGGAAGGAGCTCTTACGCTGGATACCGCGAGAGATGGAATGGGAAGCTTCTCATGGCTTTGCAAAATTCAAGGAACTTCCTGGCGAGTTGCGAAACATGATCTGGAAGTTTGCGCTTCCGGACCCCCGTGCTATACTCATCAAGCACGGACTCCACAGACACACATTCGACAATGGCTTTGCTGGTCACAAGTTGGGGCTTACCGGAAAGGCGGATGATATTGCAATGCTTCGAACTTGCCGGGAGTCCAGAAGCATAGTATTAAAGTACTACACACTTCCCTTTGCACGCCATCTGGCGAATCCGGTATACTTCGCCCAAGACAGAGACATCCCTATATTTTCTGGCCAGGAAGCTCTTCTAGCTTTCGTAGAAGGGGTACAACCTAGGGGTCCAACAAGCCAAATGCTCTCGATATTCGAATATATATTTCTGGTCTCTGATACTTTGCATCAGTCAGAAAAATACCCCTGTACAACAGTTCTTAACAAAGCGTCACAACCTATCTCAGCGTTGGATTGCTGGGAAACTATCGGCTTTGCGTGCATGAGGCTGGGTGGCGTTGAGGCTATTGGTCTCTTTCAGGATATACAGGAATGTTGCAGTGCTTCGGAGGCCTTGGCTAGGTCTTCTACCTTGTGGAACAACCAAAAAAGGGTTCAAGATGGCGTAGTAAATTTTTTCGTCAAATGGAGTTTTAGTGTGAACTCCTACCGCAGTCAACATGGCGATGATTGTACAGGAGGAGATCTGATGGACTGGAAAGTACCACCAATCTACGCGTTTGCATGTAAAACGGACAAGCAATTCACTCACCCAAGTCAACTGATGGAAATGTGGTAGAATAGGAACATGAACCAAACTGACAAGAACTCTGTGAAGTTGGGGTTTATTACAAGAGTCTATCTCTTTCAATCTCCCCGGTAGTGGAGATATTCTGGTGGGCTTAACGAGGGGTTTTCACAACCAAATATTTGTTCGATTAGACCTTATGTACAACTTAATAGAGCCACTGCAGCAAGACGAAAAGTCGGCCCTCTTCGCTAGATATGTGGTTTAGAATTCTTGACTTTTTGATATTATACTATTGCTGCGGATATTAAGAGATACTTCATATATTATGTCTGATCAACGAGTTTTCAACTTCCCTAGAAAGCCCATCCAAAATCAATATTCTACCAGCTTCAAAGCAATCACGGGATAGTAGCATCTTCGACCCGTAAGAGCAAGAGAAACGAAACAACTACATCAGGCCAAATCTATCTCGAGATTTCTGATATCAGGTAGGAGTTGATAAGAAATGAACGGACGCGGCCGAGATTATCTCAACGTATTTTGCTGGTAATAAATTGTCATCTGACTGGTGGCGCCCACTTGCTGTCAGTACAATCTTTGCTGTCAAATTGCATACGACTGTTTGGAGGTGAATTACTCCGTGGGAGGCGATGTGAAGAGGATGTAGGAAGCGCAGACGGCCAATACAACGCAGCAGATGGCTAGCTATCTCTTGCACACAACACCTTGATATAGCGATATAGCGTTCTAATCGAACCCAAAAATCACGGTTTTTTCAATATCTAGAGGAGGGTACTATTATATACTCCTACCCTTTTTCTTGTCTGGTCTCTACTGCTCCCTTTCCCCAACTATACCTTCACTGCCGTTTGGAAATTCACCGACAAAGTGCATGATTCAATACACCCTGCATTACTACTGCAGCAATTCAAACATCCAACTTCGACAAATCTTCTGCTTCTAGCGTTGCAATAACCATTGTAATGCTCAGCGTTACGAGTAAATATCATCGTACCTCTTCCCCTTCGCCGCCCACCAATTAAATAAAAGACTCTCTGACTCTGGCCATCTGGCCCCTGTGCATGTGCGCTTCAAAGCTCTTGACAGAACATGCCCGATCCAAACTCAGCGACCCCCAGTCGCTGCTGCAAGCATCACCGTACCACGCATTCACCAAGCTGTTTTTCATTGACCAGAGAGCCTTGAGTAAGCTTATTGTTGTTTCTGGGCTGTGTATGCAATGCTAGCTATATTTTCAGGGTGTAAAATGCTTGAATTGACTGCTGTTCTATAGTGGGAAGTATGTTGTATATATAGGGCTCTCCAAGCCCTATTTCTAAGCAGGTGGCAAAGCTTAGAAATAGCTATTTCTAAGCTTTATAACAGGCTTTATAAGCTTTCGTCATAGGCTTTATAAGCCTTTGCCACATGCCATTTACAGGCTACAACACTTATGTCCAATAGCCATCTAATCAACATAATAAATGGCACGCCTACTAGCAAGAAAAGTGGCCACAAGCCTACAAGTATGAAGATGCAACTTATGAACCAAGTGGATGATGAAGCTTCTTGCTACAAAGCATAAGTCAGTTCATTAGTCTTATAACATGCAGATCTGACTTACTGTTGGAATAGCTACCATTGCCTCCCTAGCCCCGAGCTCGTCTTTCCACTCTTGGAACTTCACGCACTTGATATTTGGCAATGAGCGGTTTCGAAACCAACAGTCGCAATTCTCATATTCATGATCATAGCAATGATCTATATGGTTGCTTTGGAAGGAATTTACGCGTTAGTGCCTCCTCCATGTCATCCATCAATCCTGCCCGGTATTGCATTGCATTGCAGTAGTTGAGAACGATCCAGACATCCTGCACTCCAAGGAACTGGTTCATGACATTGCAAAGCTGTTGAATCGCTTTATCGTTTGGATCAATTCGTCCCGCTTCTTCAGTGAAACTTGGGGAGGAGCGCTGGCTACGGTCGTTCCAAAACGGATCAAAAGACAAGGCGAGCGAGCGTACTTTACGTTCCGATTCCTGCTCGAATGCCATATATCTCGTAGCTGTCCACAATCTTGGACTATGACGATGATCTGCTTCGGAAAACCATGGTAGACTTTGATTGGTGAGAAACAACGTATCAGTGAGGGGTTTGAAGGTGATAAGCAGGTCTAAGACTTGGATGAGCCCGTCAAAAAAGCCGTATGAGTGGCCCGTAGCATTTGGGTCCTTTACGCTCTTTGTAGTATATATCTGGGAATATCCAGCCTTCTTAGCTTCATGTCTGCACTCCATATTGGTAGCCAAAAGGCTGGGGAAATAGATAGAGCTGGGGCATAGTGAACGCATCGGCCGATCATTATCACACGTAGGAATTATCGGATGATCAATTACTAGCTTCGCAATCTTAATACGGGTCTCAACGGGGAGTTCTGGAAAGTTGGAGAATCTGAGGCCTGAATCCTCCTCGTCCTGGATTAGTTCAAGCAGAACAAGACCCTCGATCTCAGGAAAGGTTCTGAGCGGGCTTCCAAAATATTGAGTCTGGTCCACGGTAGTGTCGAGTCTCCCAAGATTCGAGGGACATTCGTCCTGCCAGGTCGGTCTCGAACTTGTCATCTTTAGTGTTTGAAAGCCCCGGCTTGAGGAGGGCCTTCAACAAGGCTGGACGCATTTTGAGGGCCTGGCCTGGAAAAGTATCAGCCAGTACTTTATAGCGCAAGTCGTTTCTCTGTCCCAAATTACCTTGAACCTTGTGTTTCGAGGAATCAGATAACGTGTCGGGTACAGGTTTGTTAGGGAGGCCCTATGAACAAGATCATTAAGAAAGAAGGACCTTGTTGCGAGTTCTCAAATGCCTCAATTGAATGTGTAGAAATGCAAAAGAAAATGCTTTGGCCGGGTTGATTGTTGCTTCCCATAAATGTCGCGCTAGTGCTATATCTGCACAACATCGGTGTGAATTGGTGTTTTCATGGCACCCGACTTACTCATCTGTTACATTCTTGAGTTGGCCCTACTTCATAATAAAGAGAGAGCCAAGTGTATCAAAGTCTTCAAAAGGTACAGGTACAAACTAGACATAGGAGGTCCGAAGTTCAAAGTTTCAAATAAAGTCTATATAGTCAGTAAAGGCAGATCTTTGATTTGACCCTTAGACTTTTGCCCTATCATTTCTACCAGCCCTCTCTTTTTTCCCACGTATGCAGTTTGTCGTAAGAAATCGACCGGTGTGAAATGTCTGTCTCTTGTACGAAAATATATGCCCAAGGGAGCACCTTTGAAGGTTGTACTTATCCTTAACGCCCATAGTGTTTTATGGACTTCTCCACAAGAGAGCCGCCAATCTTAAAATACGAGATATAAAGAGTGGCATTTAAGCTCATTGACTTTAATGTGCAACGCAATATGGCACTTTACGCAGGCATTCTGCATCGGGCCGAGGATGCAAAATTCTATTCATTCACAGCTGTTTATGCAACCCACCTTGAACTTCAAACATCGACCTTCCCCTGTTCTCTATATCCACCCTCTTCACCCAGCCAGCACTTTACACGCCCTCAACTTGGCGTTCCACAACTCTCCTGATCTCAAAAAGGAGAGTCATTGTGCAATCGAGAGCGAAGATCTCGATAGGTTCCCTTGTCTGTCGCAACGTGCCTTTTCATCAAGTTCTATCGACTCAGAGCAATTGAAGGTGTTTTGGCGGACTCTACGTGAGGTAATTGAGATCAGAATCATACCGCATACCTACATACACTCTCTAACAGCTACGCTTAGATCAAGAGCTGCACAACCCTCGAATAAGCACATTTGCTTTCTTCCACCACTTGGCATCCAAAATACCCAAACGCAAGCCTACTAAGTTCGCGGATCAAATACAATGCAATCCATGACTGTGTATCTCCCGGGAGGCGTTCGCCAGTTAACAGCAGTCAACAATGGCCGCGTTTTCCACAAATTTCCCCAACTTCCATACGACCTCCGCGCCATGATATGGGGATTAGCAAACACCCGACCGAGAATCATCATTTGCGAAACCTGGCGCAGGAAGAATGACGGCTACCAAAGACCCCCACGGCGTCCCAACACTTTCTCCGTGAGCCGCGAGTCGAGAGAAGAGGCTAAAAGGAGCTACGCCTATTTGCATACCCCTGTCCTCGGCCACGCCCTTGATCTGAATTTCGTGAGTGATACCATTTTCCTGGAAAACAAGGGTTATGTGAACGACCTTCGTGGAATTTCGCATTGTGGGTTCTCTTCACACATGACCCACACCGCGGAGAAGAGCATTCAATCTTTGGTTCTGCCATTTGAATTGATATTCGCAGCGGACCTTCTCGCGGCTGGCCCTCTTCAGATGATGCATCATGGCGACTTGATGGCAATGACCGAAATCATACGAAGGTTCCCTGCCGCTAGAATTGTATTCATCTTCTTGGATCATTTTAGCGAAAACAATCTGTCGAAAGAAGACACGGACAAGATTAAAGAAATGGTGGTGTATGTTGTGGAAAATAGTCTGAGGGTCGAGCAACTTAAGTGCTCCAGTCAGCATTTGGCTCAATGCGGTTGCCACGGTAGGGCATTGCCGAAAATCAAATGCCTACTGAGTTTCGATCAATTGAAAGATGACCTTGGGGCTGAGGTTTTCAGGGTCGATGGAAGCAGAGTAAGTCACCATTCCTCAAAAGGTATATCATGCAATTAACAACAATCTAGGACCCTGTTTTTTACACCTTGTACTATAAATGGGCCCGAATTGTGATTTGGGCGGTAGCGTTGTTACTAATTCTGTACAAAATTCTGCATCCGTCCTAAACGCCAAGGAGTAATACTCATGATAGTAGCAATATTGCCAATGGTTCTTTTCCCTAACCGACCACATGAATAGATGGAGTTCATACTTTGTAATTCCAAAACGTTTATCAGGGGTTTCAAACACTCTAATCAGAGAGAAATTGATATTTCTTTTGTAATTTGTATTCTACAGATGAGGTCCCAAATAAAAGATTGACTCTAAAGATGTGACTAGATTTTTCAGTGAATGGCTTTCTGTATCTTCAAGTGGTGAATGGCCAAAACGCGTAGATGGCTGGTCTGAACAAAGGACGTGGATTCACCGCCTCAAGCTTGAGGAACTGGTGTACCTATAAAATCCTATCGATGGAATTGAACCTTTCATTTCGTTGCAACTTTTAGAGAACACTGCGCGCACAAAATGGAAGGTTGGTTCACGAGTTCCCTGAGTGTGTTGGAGGCTACTAACCATACTTATAGGCATTGCCTCCAAGATCGCGAAGCTCGCAATCCCCAAGAAGCCCCCAGGCTTCCACAGCACCTCTCCTCGCCGTAAGCTCCACTTGAATTCCAAATTCGCACCTCGATGACACTGACTGTACTGTGACCAGATACCGGTATCCCCAAACCCAAGCCCTTGATGAATGTCCGACCATCCACTCCCAAACCCTACTTCAAGCTCTTCCGCAAGCTCCCAGTGAAGCTCCGCAAGAAGATCTGGGAGTTCGCCCTTCCAGGTCCCCAAACCATCATCATCTACGACCAAGAATTCCTCGACTCAGATGACGGTCTCTACAAGCGTCGCGCAGCCGCCAAATATTGCATCCCAGCGCTCTTGCACACCGTGCGCGAGTCCCGCAGAGTAGCAGAGTCGCACTACCTTCGCGCCTTCGACAGTCTCCTCGACGGCTACCCAGTGTACATCAGGTACGAGACCGACCTGCTTCTGTTCAAGACACCGTGGGCTTTGCTTCACATGGCAGGCTTTTTGAAGCGCTGCGATGAGGTGCAGGTGTGGCAGTTCTTCCGGCACGTGCGATATGTGGGTATTGGCAGCTTGACGTATCTGTTCAACACTGTTCTGCATCTGCTGCGTCGCTTCAGAAGTCTCAATACGCTTATACTGAAGGACGCTGCGGCTAAGACTCAAGAGGAGCTGGATGGTTTCTATACACCGTTGACGACGTTCCGGGGGGCTTGCGAGCACGCGGAGGATAAGGTGGGCAAGGTTGTGGAGGCTCGGGCTAGGTTGGTGTGGAGCTTGGAGCATAAGAATGGTGATATGGAGATAGTGGATGATGCTCTCTTCATTATTATGACGGAGGCGCCGCTGGATGCTATTGCCAAGGATTGGGCGAAGAACTTTGGGATGGAGATGGATGATAAGGAGTGGAAGGAGTGGCATGACAAGCACCGTTGAAGCATTCTCCGAGATTGAGAAGATAGATACGCGTGGTGTATTAAGGTACATTCTACTGGATTTGAGGATACCTAGGTAGGTAGTTGGTTCTACTTTGAAATTTCCTGAGTAGAGAAGCTTCTTAGTTGGAATATGTTCTACTTGACCGAGGGGTATCATCCAGCAGTAGATGATGAGTAATTTGAACTACTAAAGATCAGATATCCTCCTGACTACGAACTTTGAAGCCGTACTTATTCCCCTGAATTTGACATCACGCTATCAAACCCACATCACTTAGCTTCATCTTTCCGAACTCCCTAGCAACATCGAAGGGAAGAGTGTAGAACAAAGAGTGTAGAACCTGAAGGACTATCTTTAGTCGAAATTAGAGGCAACGACTTCTAACTTCAAGTTTCCTTTTGCCCATGAACCCATGAACTCGCTACAGCCCCTTAACCGAACGAAGCATGTGACAGACTTATTTGCACTGTACAGTTGTTGACCTTCAATCTTGACATTTCTTGCTGTTAGTATGAAGACTTTGGGAATTGAAATTTTAGGGAAATGGCTGTATTCGTGGATGATCTATAAAAGCGGCGCTGAACTAATTGCCCCAAAAAACATCTTTCGATTCACCACGCGGATGCGGCGAAACATCCACGTGAACCAGAAAGCGACTTCAAAGACCTGTCAATATTGACCTACATTTTGGCAGCTAAATATCTATGATCGTCGTAGCTCCACAGGTAAAAACACCTTCACCTTCCACGCGGTGTGTACTGATTATCTACAGTCTTGGATCTGCTCACGTAGCAGGCTGGTCGCGACGTCTCAACATCTACCAAAGTACGAACTCCGCAGTCAATCGAGATCCCGCAATATCCAGTCGCAGAATGCATCGTCCTCAGAACTTTGATCCGCCGTGGATCGACGTTTTTGAGAACCCTTGTCCATACTACATCAAGCAATACAAGTCCTTTCCGAAATTCCCTGAACTCCCCCGAGAGTTGCAACTCATGATCTGGAAGGCCTTTGAGCCGGACGCTCAAATATTCCATGTCTCCCTGAGCCCTACAGGAAGTTGGTTTAACTATAGCAATAACATCATTCCTTCAACCCTTCACACTTGCCGTGATTCGCGACAGGAGGGCCTGAAACATTACACCCTCCCCTTCGGTAGTGCTCGATCCGCCATTCCAGTGTATTCCAACTTGGAGGTTGATATTCTGGAACTTGATTGTGACGATTCCAGCAAGTTCCTCGAGAGTATTATCACCATGGGTATCTCTCTGGAACAGCTTACACGGATCAAATACCTCGCAGTATCTCTGACCTACTCACTAAGTGACAACCTCGACTTCCTTACTCTACTCTGTATGTACTTCAGTGGACTCCAGCATCTCTACGTCAAATACTGTGGGAGTGGTTGGGAACATCTCTCGACTGGGCGCCTCCTCCCTCGAACTTATGCGCCTGAAGAGTTGCCAAATGTCTGGTCGCCAACGGAAAGTCATATGAAGAGTGAGGCAACTTACCGTTACGACAAGGGAATGGAACCGACGAACTGGAAAGCGCCTTTGCTTACCATTGGGCATAAGGATCAATGGGAGAAAGTGAGATGTTTCGAGAAGAGTGAGATGTCATGGGAAAGGTTCTGAAGTTGAAGTCCCATGTAGTGAAAATACTAGGAGATCAGGCTGCTATGTTGTTCTAGGGGTTTAGTGCCAAAGGCTGTTATTCTACATGTACTGCAGATGATAATAAGGCAATCCGCCCTGTCGAAGTTGATCCCTCTTGACCCATCGCACGTGATCAGCATTAAATGCATTCCTTCACTTCTTAACTCCTATAGTGGTCCAAACACCTGGTTAGAAAGCGAGGCATAACAACGTAGGCCTAGCAGCTTTTTGCATAATGCATAGGATTTCTTTTATACTAGAATGTGACTTGGATCTAACTAGGCCATCAAGTCCAGGCTATTATCACTCCATTAAGGTAAAAGGAAATTCACGGTTGCCGAGTAATCCAAAATTTCAATCTTGGCGAATGTCTTGTAGGACTCTATTTTATATTCGCAATACCTTATTTCTAGTTGATGATCAATGCCATAGAAATACCTACCCAAATGACCCTGACCGTGTAATGCTTCTTAGATTCAATGTTTAAGGTAAGGTGTAACCACCATCAAGTACCAAATTCGCTCCTTTGAAAGATTAGAATGAACAGATTTACAGATTTTAAGAGCGATAGCAGGACTGGGAGGGAAGCAACCCTGTGCACTTACCAGTCATATAACTGCTCGCCTCACTAGCCAAGAACACATACGCTCCTTTCAACTCAGCAGGCTCGCACAACCTGCCAGCGGGGATCATAGAAAACCAAATCTTGCGCCACGCCTCTGGATGGACATCCAGCATATCGGTAGCGATAAATCCCTAGTATTTTCGCATTAGCCCTTTCCTTCCTTCCTTCCTTCCTCCCCTCCCTCCCCTGCCATATTCCTCCATCCATCCATCCATGAAGCAGAAAGAGCAAAAAAGCAACAGAGCTCGCAATGAAAGAGAAAATCACATACCGGACTAACGCAATTCACCCTCGCGAAATCCACCCACTCGACACTCAAACACCTCGCCAACTGCACCACAGCCGCCTTACTCGCATTGTACGCCGCCTGTTTCTGCGGCACATTAACCAGAATGGCCGACACGCTCGCAGTGAAAATCACATTCCCCTTCGCCCGCCCCTCCTTCACCTGCGTCTCGAAGATCCGCCCCGCCGCCTGCGCCGTATAGAACGCCCCGTCGAGATTCACATCCATAATCTCCCTGAACTGCTGCGGGCTGTAATCGAGCGCCGCATGGTGCGTCGCGATGCCCGCGTTCGCGACCACGATATCAAGCGTCCCGTTGCCTAGCTCGGACGTTACGAGCGCCATGACGGATGAGACTTCGCTCGGCGACGTGACGTTGCATTTGTACGCTCTCACGAGCACCCCGGCCGACGCGGAGATGGATGATGCGGTCGCGTCGGCGTCCGAGGGAGAAGTGCTCGTGTATAGGATAGCGACGCGAGCGCCGGCTTCAGCGAGCCCGCGAGCTACTTCTAAACCGATTCCGCGAGTGCCGCCAGTTACGAGGGCAGTTTTTCCGGAGAGCGAGAAGTGGGAGAGGAC
>QGMJ01000689.1:0-17782 GCA_007821545.1 Lachnellula subtilissima
AGAATATGGGTTGGGGTGTCGGTGATGTGAAATAAGGAGAGAGAAGGTTGAAGCAAGCAGGCTGTGGAGGTTGAGTTTTTGTTTATAAAGAAGCTGTTTGGAATTCTCGAGTCCAGTCAAATCGAGCCAACCTGGTGGGGGGGACTTGAGACGGTGGGATGAACCCCCGTCGAACTATGGAGCGAAAGCTCACCGAGGCCAAGGGGATCGTGATAACTTCATTTCACTTCACCGAGACATTGTATTTGGATAAGCGTGGCTCATCATCTCTCATGGGCTAATAGAGTACAAGTATGTCTGTCTGTCCAGGGAGCGAGCATAAGGAGCCAAGGCTCTGCAAGTGTTAGTGTCAGCAGACCCCCAAAGCCCGAGGTAAGACATAATTTGGGAATTAGCATCAGCATCACTTGAGTCTCACTCATGAGATAATTGTACAAGAATCATTTGATTATATGACTCTGCGCTTGTCCTGTAGCTGACCTGTAGCTGCATTGAATAGAACGCCCCGACTTCTGCAATCAGCTCCCAGCTCGAACCCTATAGTAACACGGGCCTATTCCGTCAGCAAGCAAAACCAATCCCTATTGTATAATACAAAGTCCAATGTGTGTGTTTGCCCGTAAATCTCTAGATTTTATCTTTACTTTCGATCCCTGTAAGGCAAGTCCAGAAATGTGCTTTTGCGCCCTGACCCTGACCCTGAACTCCTTTGAAAATCAAAAGTCCCACCTCCACATAAGGAATGAGCATTAACCCATATCAACATCCCCATCAGCCATGGCAAGTCTTTGTTTCGCCGTTTTAGCCTTCTTCCCGCCGGACTTTCGAGGCTTCTTTCCCTTCGGGCCCAAAGCTTCTCCTGGGACCGGGGTTGCGGCTCCAGATGGTCTATTACTACCATCGTCAAAGTGCCCCTCGCCTAAGACATAATTAGTTTTTTAATCTTTTCAAACGAGGATCCAGGCAGGAAGAAGCTTACCTTCATGATACAAGTCCTCCAAGCTCCCACTGGCCTCGATCTTTCGCTTCTTGCCCTTTGCCTTTTTGCCAGTCGGTTGTTCTTTCGCCTCCTGGGCAGCTATTTCAGCTTCCTTACGTTCGATCTCGGCAGCTTCTTCATCATCCACAAGCCACATGGCAATATCCTTGGTACGATTCTCCTTGCTCCTGGTGTTGAAATCGACACCACCTCCACTGCCACCAGTCATGACAACCTTTTGGACTTCTTCTTTCTGCAGAGCACGATTCCTGATACGTTCTTCGATTGTACCACGGGTGATCATACGGTACACAGTGACTTGTTTGGTCTGTCCCAGACGATGGGCTCTGTCCATAGCCTGAGAATCGATAGTCGGATTCCAATCGGAGTCGTAGAAGATGACAGTGTCTGCACTTGTCAAGTTGATTCCCAGACCACCCGCTCTAGTACTGAGCAAGAAAATAAAGATCTCAGGTCTGGTCTGGAAGTCGTGGACGGTATCTCTTCTATCTTCAAGCTTGGTAGAACCATCAAGACGAAGAAACTTGTAATTTCGGTATGTAAGATACTCTTCCATCAAGTCGATCATACGTGTCATTTGGAAATATAGCAGCACCCGATGGCCACCCTCCTTAAGCTTGAATAACAGTTCGTCAAGCTTGGCGAGCTTGCCAGAATCAGTGACAAAGCGACGCATTGAAGGAACGCTGATATTTGTGAAGCGCTGTTTCTCTGATGTTGGTGCCGGGAGCATCTTGGTAGGTGGGTAGAATGAAGAAGAAACCTTGGATGTAACTAAAGCCTTCTCCTCCACGGGTGACGGGCCATAGAGGGCTCTTCGCATAGGCACATTGAACAAGATGTTTTCCTTCTCAATGATTGCTCCACGACTAGCGCAGAAGACATCAATAGGCGGGGCGGATGCTTTTGGGCGACCGCATTGTTCCATCCTACTAAGACCAGAATCGGCCCAAACATCCTTGGCCACGTTAAAGAGCTTATTGAGATATCCTTCATTGGTGACTTCTGCAAGCGGCTTACGATCCTGACGATCGACAACTCGAAGCATGGCTTGAGCTGGAGTGAAAGTCTTTTCTTCCTCTTCGTCATACACAATGCTCAATGCACCGAGGCGGCGAGGTTTCCGGGCAAGATCCACAGCGCGACCAAAGACATCCTTGCGAGAAGCTGTCGAGAGCTCGCTAATGGAAGTATCGGAAAATCTCAGCCATGAGAATGCTTGGTTGTCCTTTGTGTTTTCATATATGTTTTCTGGCTTCCAGATATTCATCAGCTGATCCAAATACTTGCCCCTGAAACCAGCTTTTTCATTGCCTCGTCCAGATTGACTGAGCCTGCCACCTTCACGCCAGATCAACCTCGGGAGTTCATACTCGATTAAGTTGCGGGTTGAGTATGCAACATTGATGCTCGGACCCTCACGCATAAATGACGCCGTCTCGGCATAATGGCCAAATGAGAAAGGTGAAGTTGTCTCTGCTCGTTCGAAGAGATCGGGGTGATTGCAAACCTTTCGGAATTGCATCACCAAGTTCATCAGAGTCCCAGTATCATTGTCATCACCCAGTGTTGCTTTCTCAATGAGATCCATGATGCTGATTTGGTTGCGGAGATTGCGGTAGTAAGCGCGTTGGCGATATGTGAGATCGCAGAAGATATCGAGCTCAATCTTGTCACCCAACTCTTTCTGGACATGCTTCTTAACACGACGAAGCATGAAGGGCTGCAAGATTTGATGCAACCGCTTGAGCTGGCCCTCGTTGAGTTTAGTGTTACTCTGAGCGTGGCTTTCGATGTCCTTGGAGAACCACTCGCTGAATTCGTCATGAGAATCGAACAGGGAAGGCATGATGAAATGCAACAGGGCCCACAGCTCTTGCATGTTGTTTTGGATAGGAGTACCAGTAAGTAGCAGACGATTGCGGCAGTGAAATCCGAGAAGACTTTTCCATCTTGAGCTCTGCGAGCTCTTTATGGCCTGGGCCTCGTCTAGAATCATGTACTGCCACTTCATCTTCTGGAAGTAGGCAACGTCCGAGACGACGAGCTGATAAGATGTAATTAGAACGTGGAATGGTGCATCTTGGGTGTAGGTGATATGTTTCCGATCCCAAAACTTCGAAGAACCTTTCGGTCTGCAGCTGTACCCCAATAAGGCAAGACCTTCAAAGTTGGCACGAACTTGGTAATTTCCTGCTGCCAATTGTGGAGCGTCGAAGCCGGCGCAACAACGAGGAAGGGTCCCCAAATCCCGTGCTTCTCGGCAAGGTATGCCATGACCGAAATAGACTGGACAGTCTTACCGAGACCCATCTCATCGGCCAAGATACCATTGATACCGTGTTCGTAGAGATTGACCAGCCAGTTGAGACCCTTGAGCTGGTACTCTTTGAGCTGAGCTTGGAGCATCTTCGGTTGCTCGAGATCGACGTCGTCAATTCCCGCAGGATTTTGGAAGTTCATTTCGCCTTCCTCGTCCATTGCCGGCGCACCGTCTTGTTGGTTGACGCCCGGGCTTTGTTCTGAGCTTCCTGGACGGCATTCTGAGCATTAGCCATAGCGGCCGCTTTGAGAACCGATTCATCATCAGCATCGAAGTCCAGATCCTCGAAGTTAGTGACCTTTGCAGGAGCAGTGCTGTTCTCCGAGACGTCAATCATCGAAGCACCTGAGTCTTCTGTAGCTTTCGCTTCTGAAACAGCTTCGTCGGGATGATCGGTCGATCTCTCAACCTCGCGAGTCTTGACCTTCTTGCCGATGAAATGTGAGTAAAGTTCGGTTTGAGAGATTAAGAAGTTGAGTTTCCTCTTCTGTCTATTAGCTTCTCGATCAGCTTCGGCCTTCTTGGCATTCTCAATCTCTGCCTTCTCTGCCGCTCTCCGCAAGTCCCGTTCTTCTCGCTCATTCCGCTTCCAGAAAGTCATCATCTCACGCATAACACGCTTCGCTCTGGCCTGAAGATCCTTCGTACCCTTGTTCGTTTTGAGTTGCCATCGTTTGGCTTCTTTCGAGGCGAGAATGGCAGTCTTTTTAAGATTGGAAGTTTTGGTCGCGTAAGATTCCCCGGCAAGCTTATAGACTCTGCTAATATCCTTTCGAGCGAGATCACGCCAGATCTGATCATATATCTGATTGTAACCCTTGGAGACATACGGCTCGAAGGTTGCGGGGGACTCCTCTCGAGCTTCTTTAGACTCTTTAGACAACTTAAGTCTGATTTTAGGAGCCTCTTCCTTAATAGGGGGTGGGGGGGGAGGGTCTTCTCCAGCATCGATTGCAGCTTGGGCAGCTTCTGCCGAATCTTTCTCCGCCTGTTTCTGCTCTTTCGACTTTCGTAACCGAGCACCACCACGCTTGCTCTTCTGTTTCGGTGCTGGATCCGGGTCTACTGCCGTAAAAGTAGACATCATCCCACCAGAAAGATTCGGCTCCAGAGGTGATACAGCCTTGATATCTGGGCCCTTATCTCCTCGTGCGAGAATGAGCTTCGTCTGTTGCGCCTTCTTTTCTGCCCTCTGGGCCTCTTTGAGGAGTTTCTGCTTCTCAGTTTCGTCGTTGGCTTCTTGTGCTTTGGCCAAAAGCGCGTCTTTCTGCTCAATGTTCATAGCAACAGTCTTTTCGCGACGACGCTTTCTCTGCATGTCCTTCTTCCGTTCCTTCTCGGCCTGGACTTCTTTTTCTTGCACAGCAGTAACAGCATCGTCGGCGTAGATATCTCTGTACCGCTGTTCCCCCATATCCGCATGTCTACCCAGCATGGTGGCCATCTTCTCGGTGTAATGCGTACGGCGCCGTTTCGTCTTGGCTACTTCTAAAGATTCGGCTTTTAGCAAGCGTTTGGTGCATAAAGCCTTGTAGACCTTCTTGTCCTCTTCAAAATCGGGCATGTCGGTATCAATTTGTTCGGCGTCTAGCTTCGCCATCTGAGCCTGTACCTCTTTTTCTTGTTCTTTAGACAGTTGCTTAGGCTTTGGAGGGCTCTTCTTGGACTCCCCGTTGGCCTTGCGCTTCGCAGGTACTCGTGATACTGTTGGGGCTGGCGTCGGTGCGAGAGATAAATGTGCAGAGCTATCTCTTGACATTGTGGCGGCGACTGGGGGCGGAGGAAGTGAATTTTTTCGAGGCTTTCCGGGGTTTCGCAACTGGAGTCGGTTTTGGTTTCGGGGGAGGATCTGCGCTCGAGAGAATACTGGAAAATGCCATCGGGTCTGCTGGTCTGCTGGGTGTCTGATGGACGTATTAATTATTGACAATATTTGAATTTGGAGGCAAGTTGGCAACGTACGGTTACGGGAGGTAGGGGGTCTGCTTTGACTTGAGCTTCATTTTTGACTGTTGCTCCCAAAGAAACGCCATTATGTCGCACGACTGGCGAAGCCATCGGTGCCAGTCTTGGTGACTGCGATATTGTGCGAGATTGAGGGTGAGAGTGTGAGATGGGTGACCGCGGTGGAAAGTTGGAGGAGATGGGTGAAGTGAAGGCACCGTTTTGATGGCTGGGGTATTTCGGTGGCTCGACAGAGGTTGTTGGATACGGGTAAGGTTCTCGACTCTGATGATGTGTTAGCAATTTAGCAATTGAATAGAACGAACGGGGCGCCGATTAGCTCTGCCGATTATCGCCTTACCTGTGGTGTCTGGGTCTGCCCTTCACTCCATCCCGTACTTTCTATCGGCTTTCTCTCGCTCGAGTCGGAGGTTGGATCGTAATAATTGCTGACAGGTTTTTCGCGTGGCGGCGGCTGATAATCACTGTGATATGATAAAGGGGCTGCCAAAGTCATCGGCGAAGTTGGATGGCCAGGAATGTGAGGGGATGTCATAGACAGCGGAGCAGCAGTTGGAGTCGGAGGATGGTAGGGAGTGTTGAATTGGGGCCTCGATGGAGTTCCATTCGTGGGTGAATATGGGGGGCGAAGTCTGATTGCGTAGGAGAAATGTTGTAGGGTCGAGTGTTTGAGCTACTTGCGCGTCGTAGCCCCCCGTCATCCTCCTCTTGAGGTCGTTGATACATTCCCACCTTGCACTCACTCACAGGACGACTAATTGCCCGGAATCACCGCTCCATAGAAGGTGCAACGGGGGGGATTTGCCGGAGAGAGAGTGGAGGAGCCCAGGCGAACTCTGGCTTACTATGACAACGGCCAGCCAATATTATCTGGCGTGGTGTTGTAAAGAATGATTGTCTGGATGATGGATCGCGGGGCGGCCGAGTGAAAACGGAACGGAATGGAATGGGGATCGGGATGATTGGGAGGGAGGGAGCGAGGGACGGAAGATTGTTTTATTGTCGTTTGGGGCGGAGAAGGCTGTTCTGGCCTTAAGATTATGCTGGGCTGGGTTGGAGATATTTTCGCTGTTCGCGACCAAACCCAGCGACGATGTGGTGGATGGAGGAGCCAGGGTTTATGGATGCAGCTGCAATGCAGTATAATATTGCGATGGGTGGGAAAGGAAGGGAAGGGAAGGAAGGGAAGGGAAGGGAAGGAAGGGAAGGGAAGGGAAGGGGTGAAGAGTGAAGAAGGGGATGATGCTAATTAACGCGCTGGTAATGTAATCATGGGGAGAGTTGAGTGGGAGAAGCCCCAGCCCAGCAGCAGCAGCCTTGTTACGTTACCGAAGCCCCGTCGAGCCCATTTCTTTGAAGCTGTGATGGATGATGCACGCGACGGCTTCTAGTTATTGGCATAGAAGACTGCCCCTGCATATGGCACCGCTGATGAAGCATCTCCTGTACATGGCCATGGGATTTTTTCCTATTCGTTTTCTATTCATCTCCTCTACGTAGGTTAAGCCTTTCTCCGGGTGGGTATCCTGGAGTCTGCCGTTCTTGTGGTGTGGCCGGACTTCGTTCTTCGCAATCGAATCTCGAAGGAGTGTTGGGGTTTGACTTGCTCTTGCTTGTCTTGTTCGTCGCCCTTTCCACTTTCGGACAAGCGCGACTTTTCCAGATCCGGTCCAGTCTCATCTCATCGACACTGAACTTTTAACTCCGGCACTTTCTAGGTGCGCTATGATTGATAGATGAGCATGGGAGAAACGACCAAGATAGCTTCGGAAGACTACAATAAAGTGATACATCTTCCCTACCAGTACAGGTCCCCGTAAACTGAACGTTGCTGCTTTCATACCATACCTATTACCTACCTACAACTAACTCACGCATAACCCCTTTTCACACGGCCTCAAACCTTCAATCTGTCACCAGGCCGCTTAGATAGTGAAAGGAAAGAAGATTCTTACTACGTCTGATATTTATTTACACAAAAATAAAGATTTTTGGCCTCCTTCACTCTTTTAGATGAAGTATTTTTGTCCGCAATAAGATAAGGTTAGCTCCACCCTAGCCACCACAAGCAGGGATTTTCCAGGATACCCATACCTTACTTATAGCCTCCTAGATCTAAGCTACAGATTTGTTTTTTCTAACTAGGTATATCTTCGTCACGTCAAGCGCTCCTTTCACCTCTAGCTAGCATCCAAGCCCCTTGAAGGGGTGCGATAGCTCTTAGCTAGCGCCTCTCCCTCGGCGGACCGGAGTCTCCGCCGGGATGGGCTTGATCACTAGCGTATCCGTCAGCTCGGTTGAGAGCGCTAGCTTAGTAGCTGTGTCTGCTCTGCCAAATAAGAAAATACTCTCCTCACTTCACTCGTCTTCTACTATGCCTGACAATTGTAAGCATAAATCCAACCGATTTTTGATGCACATTGAACATGCGACACTTGCCACTTGCTTGCACACGACACTCGCTTCTCCTGATGGTGAGCGAAACGAGCAAAGGAACGGAACTGGCTATTACAGTAAGCTATTCTTTCCTAATATCCTAGGTATTCTTTCCACGTCTCTATTTTCAAAGCTAGCTCTTGCTGATACCATAAGTAGCAACACCACACGCATACCAAACAGAACCGACTTTTCTACGAGCATGTCCTACGAGTGAGAGTGGAAACAACTTGAACGATACGGAGTATGAACATTTAGAAGGGGGGGATTAATACATGACGGTCAACAAGGCAAACAAGGCCTCTCCCAAGTTCAAATCAGTTCAGGGTCCGCATCAATTCTGAATTGCACATTATAGGCAGTGCTGGACAAATGTGGCCATATATAATTCATGCTACGAAAGATGCCTGTGTATTTTTGGCAAGCACTATGAGCTCTCTCTATTAACAGATACTAAAGCATAAGAAGCGAAGATGCGTTCCACGCCTCTGTGTATTCAATAACCTTTCGTAGCATTATCCTTTGCAACTCTGCATCATTTTTAGCAGCAGAGGAGCCCAACTGCGACTAAACATCCATCGTGTTCATCGGGAAATGGCCATTTATTCCAACACCATCCGTCTGTTCAACGGTCGCGGTCTTGCTCGTCTCCACAATGCCCCGCGTCCCACTACCAGAATCTTTATATGCGTATTCACTTGCCACCTGCCTCGCGTGTTGCTTCCAGGCAAGATAAAAGGCACGGATGGCGGGAACATTGTAGGCCCAGATCATGACATGTAGTTCAATCTGAGCATAAGTCGATGTGCTGAAGTCTGCTAGGTTGCCTGTTTCAACCGCGGACGCATGTCCAAGCCAGATGGCCTTTACTCGCAAGGCGGAAAAGATTACGGCACTATAGAGAAGTTAGATCCCATTCATGTTCTCAAGACTTGCAATCGCGGGGGACGCCTTACATAGAGCTCGAGAATACAATTGCAAACCCAAGAATACGAGCTCGCACTGGTATTCGTAGACTGAAAAGCGTCGGGACTGGCATAATCCTACCACCACCAATGTGTTAATCAAAAACGCCAGTGTTTTGAAAAATGCTTGGACAACATCAAGCTTGGATCGGGTCGGGGAAACAACTTACCAAAGCATACAATCCGTGCAGATATTGGCAATGCCCACGCCGAACACGAATTTCGCTCGATAGGGTACACAGGTATAATGTGTCCAGGTGTTCCAGTAATCCACGGGGCTACATTTGAAGATCTGGAAAAAGAAGCCGGCGGTGTTCGAAGCTACAACGAGAAACATCACGAAGTAGACAACCTTCCT
Organism: Lachnellula subtilissima; assembly: GCA_007821545.1. Taxonomy (NCBI): domain Eukaryota; kingdom Fungi; phylum Ascomycota; class Leotiomycetes; order Helotiales; family Lachnaceae; genus Lachnellula; species Lachnellula subtilissima. The sequence continues at coordinate 9,048 of QGMJ01000689.1, forward strand.
CTGCCAGGACCTCGGGTGCGTCATCTCGCTATAGAAAAGAAGTAGGGAGAATTTGATCAACGCAATCGCGAGATGGTATACAACAATCTCTATTTCGACATGCTGGATATGGGTGATTAGGATACGCTTTTTTTATCTATCAGAAGGATATGCAAATTTGTACATACGATCTGGGTTAAAGTCAGAGCATCGAAAGTCATTCTCCAAATTGAGCCGGTCCCCTGATGCACTAGAAAATATTAAGTTTTTGCTAATAATAGAAAGGGCTTGTGTGAGTTACTTAAAAGCACCACATCTGTATAAGTCAGCCAAGTGTTACCAGAAAATGAAGCAGTTAGCCAGTCTTACTATTTCCAAAGTCACCGGTGATGATAGTAGAGACGGCAAGCGCTGCAACAATGCAGTAGTCAACATGCCTCACACCTCCAACATTCCACCTCCAGCGTGACCATAACCTCAGTCCTGTTGTAATATACGATATGGCAATGAAGATGATGATAACGGCCAGAATTCCCCCGTTAACATGCCAATCAGTTGCTACTTTCACCTCGCGAGAACTCCAAAGGACGCTTTGCATAAATGTTGCATTGCCGCCAAAGATCGTAAAGAGGTTTTCGACTTTATACGTAGGCGCACCCAAGAAATCCGCTATAGCATGTTTGTCCGCAGTACCATTCGTACTTTCGTAAAATTGCGCAAGGCGAATGAGTGTTTCATTTATGCGAGCCGCTTTGATGGTGGAATTACCAATGGACGGTATATCGAGTGAGATCGTTTCCAAGTTGGCTAAAGGGTCCGGCCCATATAGAACGCCAATCAGACTGTCGGGAAGAGAGTAATTTAGCGACATGCCAGCGAGGATTCGTGTTAATTCTCCTGGATATTTGTATGGAAGTATAGACTAGCTATGTTTCAATGTCCCAGAAACTGGCGTTGAAGTCCATGAGAGGGACATGGTGATGATATACCATTTGCTATCTACAGGTATATACAGTTCGTGGGGGTGGCTCACGCTCTGATAACTGGGGTCTTCGGAGATATCACCTTTCTTGAAGATGCATGAATACCGGTGCTTTCTTCTACTTCTATATTGCGCTAAGCCTGGGGCCCATGCTGCCTTTATGACATTACTTCAAACGAATGGCGCCCTTCTTTAGCACTTCATCGGTTGAAACGCTATGAAAATGATATAAATCACTTGTAAAATTGTAGCTAAGCCATCCATCTTTCCAGGATCTGTTTTTCATAGGGAATCTGATTCTCACAATGATTTGTACCAATTGTTTTTGTGTATTGATTTAGCCAAGTACTCTTTACGCGAAGCTAGTAGGCGTATTGCAGCCAGGTTTCTGCAGCTAGCATCAGATAATTGAAGGAGGCTTCAGAGTGAGTAAGAACCCTAGGTTCTGGAGCGGCGTAGAAAGCAAGACTTAGTAACATGAGCCTCGACGTATTCTTATTTCCTTTCTTATCTTTGCTCAAGGAGGGGCCATCGCGCCGGTGTTGATACGTATTTATACTGTGATCCGAGCACAGGTTCCACGTTTTTCCAAGGCCCAAGCGTCCCGTAAAATACCCACTCTTATCCGTTTTACTAGGGTTAAAATACAAAAAAAGACAAAATTCCCGATCAGCCATAATGAACTGGTTCAACTGGCAATAGTAGAGCAGCCAGGAGGATTTAAGCAGATGATGCCCTAATTCGCTTATATTCATTCCCTCTTACTTCACTCTTGCCGACCTACTTTATCCCTTCTACTAGCCCTTACTTAATAGCTATCACCTCCTACATAACTTACCCCTCCTGCATTCGTCTATTATTTCTCCTTTAATATTACATTTCCCCCTAATAGCCCCATATAAACGGTCAAACACTAGCATAGCCAATGCCAAGAAGCTTACGTATACATGGGTCCCGTGGGGTAAATCTTGATTGTGTTCGCGGCTAAAAGAAAAGATCAACATGCAAAACACACATCTAGGGCCCTATCCGACACAAACCAAATCGCATGCCTAAAACAATTGCCTATTTCGTCTTCAACATGCAAAACATATCTTGGTCTGGAGATCAGTAGATCTAAAACTTCATCCCATCCGAAAATGAAGAATACTCCGTCGGTGTATAGATACCTGCCTATTTCGTCCTCAATATGCACGACACAATCGCCAAGCTTAAGTGATAGACACCTGCCTATTTGGTCTCTATCTGTACTGCATGTGACTCTGTGAGTTGTTGTCGCCATATAAATGTCTTTTGCATATTGATATACGCGCGGCTTTCCGCTATGACTTTCCTATAAGCAGCTCCCTGATTGGTTAGCTGATAAAATTCCGCACGGCGTATTCGTAAACGTAGGATTTCTCTTCGTCGAAGCGAATAGGGACCTTCCATGGCCCATAGGATATACTAATATTTGAGGTGATATCCTAGAGCCTCTTCTGGAATTGTATGGTACAATGCTCGCTATATGTAATCCTCATAATAGGTTATAAAGTCTGATGCCCATCCTGAAGGCTTGGGCTGTTGTAGTTGAGGTGGAGGATGAGCATGTGAGAATGATATGTCTTGGTATCTGACTAGATGAAGTGTTGCTATCTCTTATATATTTGAAGTGAATGTAATACTTTGAAAGTGGGTTAAAATCGGTTTCTCTTTAGGGGAAGAGGTCTATAAGTTGGAGATGAAAACGAAATCGGCTGTAAAATAACCCCAACTTGAAACATAATATAAAGTGAACTGATCTGCTGCTATAATGTAAGCTGGCCTTTCAAACCTGCAACGCATCGGATAGTTAACAATAGAACCATTGGACGTGCCTAATCTATACTTTATAATATACCAGGTCAAAGCCAGGCCTGTAGCCGCAGGACCATCTCGCGTACAGGATAGGTATGTAGTACTCTGTACCTAGGTACAATCACAAATGTTAATATGTCTCTAATAAGCAGACTGTAACGACAGGGAAGACTGACTGCCGGCCCTAAAATTACGCGGGGCCAATTAGATGTGACTCGTCAAATGGACTCTCGATTTTTGTTGCACGTCGACAAAATGCAGAGCATATATCACGCACGAGCTTCCCTTGTCCATATATATCTCATACGCAACGGTCTAATGCAACTTTATCCAACAGCTACGGTGCTTGCGGTATAGAGGGCATATCACCCAGGATCAGATCAAATGGTGGAGAAAGCTCCACATATACAGTGTTGCAAGTATAGGGCGGCCAAGCAGTCCGGCTGCCTATGCCACGCAGAGAATATGAGATATGTATATATGATTCGTGACCCGAGAGAGAAGAGCGTGCGATAGCATGTAGCGAAACAGAGATTGGTGGAGGGTGGAGTATTTGTTATTCTTGCTATGAAGAAATGGGTTCTTATGAATGGATCGGAGAGGTTAATTGGAAGTGAGACTGGCTATGTATGGATGATGGAAAGGAGGGAGGATGGAGTTGAGGATAGCAGTGGTAAACTAACTACTTGGTACGAGAATAATAGGGAATGGGAACGATTAGTGGAACTAACAAATATACTCATGGGGAGCGGCGGCCTAATACCTGTACGGGGTGTTCCCTACGAACCTGTGGACGAGTTCTCTTGTCTCGAGGAGTAAGCTTTTCGGCCTCGAGATCGCTCTGCAACACGCTCCTAGAGCTAAATTTGGGTCTAATACGATTTTCGCAGCGAGTCTTCTTACTACCCACTATCGCATAAGACAGAGGAGGGACTATTAAAAAAATGTTACTATAAACTGCTCGAACTACCTAAACCCTCGCCCTCTCCTTGCAATATACTTCCCCCTAAAGGGTCCTCTTCCTACGTCTACGCTTATAGCCCGCTTCCAATAGGGCCTCTCTTTACAATAAACCTGCAGCCGAGTTATAAGGGGTATTATGCCCTTAATAGAAGCTGGCACATATAGCAGGCCATGGAACCGACGTTGATTGATGTTACCAACCAACCAACTAACTAACAAATATAGTCATCCGAGCAACTATATTCATGGAAAGAATATAAGAATTTGGCCTTTAATAATAAATTGATCGTTGGGACGCGATATACCTTCACAAACTACGTGCAGATTTCCAAACTTGGCTATTTGCCGAATAATTTATATCAACAATTCAATTAACGGCAACGCCTCTAAAAGACAAACTTTCTATCCCGCTTGCCGGATCCATCATGCAGCAATGCTAGGGATGCTCTCGACCCTTGATTTGATTGTAACCCTAGGGCTTCTGCGCATCCAACGCAATCATGATGGTATCTGGCAACTTTCGCAACCCTAAATTGCCCTCAACTTTTTGTTCGGCTGTTCTCTTCTAGATATCCTAGACTGCACCAGCCGCCATCATCTTCTTCCTGAGATGATCTTTGTACTCTCCAATCGTTCCATCCCATCGGTGAATTGATTGATGCTCACACACCATAATGTCCTTTGCAATCTTGTCAAGCAATCTATATCACATTAGCATCGGATTTAAGGGAAAGAAAATATTGTGAACTGATTACGTACCTGAAATCGTGAGAAACGACAACAACACCGCCAGTGAATGCATTGATAGCGTCTGCCAAAGAGTCGATCGTGGGAATATCCAAACCGTTGGTAGGCTCATCCAACAACAACATGTTGGGGGCATCGATAGCCAAGAGAGCAAACACAATTCTGGATTTCTGACCTTCGGAAAGGGTGCCCATCAAAGCAGTCTGGGACTCTCCACTGAGACCATACTTGCCAAGCTGTTGTCTCCAGTACTGGTAATCCTGGGACTTATCGGAATACTTGTCACGGACGAAGTCGAGAGCTGACTTTGTCAAGTCCAACTGCTCAGAAGAATGTTGACTGTAGACACCCATCTTCAAGTGAGTGTGGCGAGAAACCTGTCCTCCAGTGGGCGACAGCTTGCCGGTCATGAGGCGGAGAAGGGTAGACTTTCCAACACCGTTGGGTCCGACCAAGGCTGTTCGGGAGTCCATATCAACACCAAGGTCGAGATGTCTGTATAGATCATCCTTGGTGTTACCGGAATAGGAAAAGGTAACGTCGTCAAAGGACAGAACTGGAGGAGGAAGCTTCTCGACATCGGCGAATCTAAAGGTGAAGACACGATCCTCATCAACTTTTTGGATGAAACCATCTGCCTCCATCTTGTCCAAAATCTTTTGTCGAGACTTTGCTTGCCTAACCAAATTGGCATAGGTACCGGCGGAAGCGATGAATTTCTTGATGTGAACAATTTCATCTTGTTGCTTCTGGTAAGCTTTCATTTGGTTTACTTCCTGCTCAGAACGAGTCTTCGAGTATGAATCGTAGTTACCACCATAGTAGATGAGTTGTTTTTGACGCATATCGATCATGTTCGAGCAGACACCGTTGAGGAAATCCATGGAATGGGAAACGAGAACCAGGGTACGGTCCCATTTCTTAAGGTATTCTTCCAACCACACGCAAGCTTCGAGATCCAAATGTGCTGTGGGGTCATCGAGAAGGAGAAGAGAAGGCTTGACGAAGAGAGCCTTTGCCAAGGCCACACGCATACGCCATCCTCCAGACATGTCCTTGGTCTTCTTTGTGATTGTCTTTTTGTTGAATCCGAGACCGGTGAGAATAAGGGAAGCGCGGGTGGCGAAAGTAGAAGGATCCATGGTTTCCATGCGCTAAAAATATTAGCATTATATATACAATATGAGGGGTGCAAAAATATACCTCGTAAATATCCATCAAGACGGGGGACTCTGGTCCATCATCCTCCAGAATCTGTTCGGCTTGTTTATCGAGTCTGTCCATCTCGTTCTCGGCCTCTTTCACGACCCATTCCAAGGCGCCCAACTCGCTTGGAGGAGCACCCTCGTTGAGTAAGTAGATATCGACGTGTTCTGGTACAGGATACTCGCGCTTATCGATGGCCTTCAGGAGGGTAGATTTGCCGCAACCGTTCTCACCAAGGAGACCGTATCGTCGGCCGTAGGTGAGTTCGAGAGTAGTATCGCTGATGAGGACTCGGCCGTGGAAAACCAAGGAGCAAGAAGTGATCTTAACATCTCGGCTCTGCTTGAGGGAGCTGAGAACACCAGTTGTAACACGATCAGAGAGACCGTGCTTGTCCATCTGGTCCGCCAGTCTCTTCACTTCATCCTGCCTCTTTGCAGCCGCAGGCTGTTCACTTTCGGGGAGAGGATTTCCATCAGCGTCGAGAAGAGGGGGAGTATCATCACCGGCGACCGAAGAGGCGCCTGAAGCGGTTTTCGACCCCGCCTTGGATCGAGAGGCGACGGTCTTCTTGGGAGCCTTACCATCGGCGGCTCTCTTGGCATCGCGAGCAGCTTTTGATGCAGAAACCATTTTGTCGAGAGGATAATGTATTTCTGGTTGTGTTGGATGTAGGGAGGAGGGAGGGAGTGACGGTTGTCTTGCGGAACGAGGCTTTCCTATCGAAAATAGCGGGGATAAAAAATCTAATATCTTTGGTGGGGGTTTTAGCGCCACACCAAGAATTGCTGACCTTTTTTCTTTCACTTTGAAAAATGCGCGAACAGCCGTTGTTACATGTAAACTAGCAGGAATAATGGGGCCTAATCTAGCTGATGAGAATGTAAGAATGTAACAACATACCTATCTCCCTGTCTTAGTTTAAATTTTGGGGGTTTTTTTGTGAAGAGAAAACGATTGCCCTATCTCGCTTCTGACGTAGGCTATCACGTGAGATAAACATGAGCAGAAAAAGCGGCATTATATTAGGAGGAGGCGAAGTGGGGCACTAAAAGAACAGCTGGTGGAGGGAAGGGCCAGAACTCGAAGAGATGAGATTACGGAGTGAAGTCAGCATGAGAATTACATGTCCAGGTATGTCGGTGATGTTCCGAGAGCCTCATAGTATCCTTAGCTACCGAGGTAGATATCTCATGAAGGTCTCGAACTCATACCCCCGATTTACCTACATCCCAATTATCGCACCTATGCAAACAACGCATTTGCAATTCTACTCTGTCCAGCCTACCTTGAAAACATACTCTAAGAGGTGACCCTACTTTATCTCCGTTCTCTGCTAGTTTAAACTGCTTCTAGTACTCCATGCTTGTTATTGCTTTTTGCATTAGCTGGACTTATACTCATATATGCTAATTCCTGCAAGCCTCTATCTTCTAACAAGCCCCTTTTTGGCTTAAGCGAGGCAAGCCAGCCCATGCGATGTGCAAGTCCAATGCATTCGTGTAAAAGTGTTCAAGTTTAATCAAGTCTTGTCAGATGATTATCCATAGCTACAATGCTTCTTCCTTTGTATCGGTCGGGACTCAGACGTCCTTGATTATTGAACCCGTTTCGATTTCTACCAGTCTTACTCTGTTGACAAGCAAAGACTATCCTTCGTTCGAATCACTTTCTATCGAGCACGGTATTTGTGTCAAGAGCTACAAAGCACAATTCGTTGAATATGTTGAATAAAGATCGATTCACAAAAACCCTCACAATCATGACTCTATTGATTCACAGGCGAGTGCTCTAAATGTGTACAAATACGAGCATCTCTACTCCACTCTGCCAGATATCTGCTTTATCCTCAAAGTTAGTAATCCAATCACTTTCCTTCAACCTTACCATACTCCTCATCGATATCACTACTACTCGACATCTTTGAAACACACCGAAACAGCATCCATGCCACGTCGAGAGTACGGGCCCACGGCACAAGAAAAACTTCAAATCTACCGAAGCAACCATTATACACCAGCGGACACCAGCATGAACACCCAGCGCCCGCTCCCAATCGCTCCCGACTTCACCAAGAAATGCCACTTCACCATGCAAATCTACCCTTGCACACACAAGCTTTTCCTGTCCAAGCCCAAAATCACACACGTCGGCCTCTGCAGCAATACCTCCCACCGAACCCGCTGCCACAATATGGCAGATGTCAGCAAAGAGGTCAACGTCCGAGATGACTGCCCCAGGTGCCTTGAAAAGGAAAGTAGCCCTGGCGTCTCGGTGAGTCTGGGCTTGGAGAGAGAACAAGGTATGGTGGAGATGGTGCAGGCTCGGATGCAGAAGTTGGAGCGAGAAAACGAGTTGAAGTCACCCGCGAAGCGTGGGGAGGTCTCTTCTCGAACTCCGGTTACTGACGAGGTCATGGAGACCATTTCGCTGAGTTCGGAGAACGATCAGGGGCAGACTACACGCAACTCTGCAACCTCACAACAACTCAACACTACCAAGCCTCCTCGGACTTTACGAGATATGTCGAAGGATGAGAGATTAAACTCATCTGGAAGTGAGAGGGTCACCTTGTTCGATACAGATCTAGAATATAGACAGAAAGACCGGGAAGCATGGCTATCAATGCTCAGCTCCGAGAACGGCGCTGGGCTTGGAAACAAACCTGCCGGCTTCTTTAGCAGAGTCTCCACCGTCTTTGGCCGCACATCTTATCCACGGACACCAAAACTAGAGGTGAAAGAGCAGAGCAAGGCCGATATTGCACGGCAATGGGATGTGCTAGACACCGATGAAGCTAAGATTGAGAGTGAGGATAACTCCGAGGACCACGGTGAATGGGTTCACATTCACGAGTGAGCGTAAACTAGAAACCTGGGTACTTGGAATTCGATGATTTAAGCGGTCTTATATAAGATCAAACATTCAACGAGACCGCCCCCTTTTCTTTCTGCCATTGACCCACTTGAGTATGAAAAAAACAAGAAAAAAACTTTAAAAATGCTCCATTGCACAATAACAA